>SWKU01000030.1:0-232663 GCA_011058905.1 Curvularia kusanoi
AGTAAGATGCGGTGTAAATTTACCTATTTACCTTGTTAGCCTGTGTAAATTAACACAGGGCAGTGTATTTTACACTGGGGTTGTACATCAGTGATGTTGTCGATCATTGAGTGGTGCAGGTAGAATGCTGGATCAGAAGGCGAAGCAAACTGATCTAACATGCTAAGTCCAATTGACCAGTGGCCTGCGCTATGTGGGGAGAGAAACGAGGTGTTTCGTTTGTTGCCGTCGAGTACTGCTTGGAACTCTCGAATGGATGAAGCGGACAGTAGCTTGTCGACTACACTGGCCTTATGGTTTGAATGCGTAAGGTTGCTATTCAAGTCTCGGGTGACGCATCGTGGAGCGTAATCGAGTGCATCGCTTGGTAACTCCGGTTGTAAAATTTCTTCGTTCTTGAACATCCGGAAGCCTGTTGTGATGTTCGCGAAAGGCCCGCTGTCTATGCATCCCCCGCCATTCCCGCGCGGGAATGTAAAATTGCCGTTGCGGACTGGCGGACTGCTAGCATTCCAGTAGCCATCGCCGCCTATGCTTGTCGCGCTCCCATCAAACAGAGGACTGCTAGCGAGGTCGTCAGCCCACCACGGCCAATTCCAGTAGGGTACCGCGCCTTTGAAGCCGCATTCATGTGTGAGTGCTTTTTGGAACAAATGGAGGAAATGGCGGTGCCACCCAAGAAACACTCCGTTCGCATGGATTAACAACGTGTTATTGATGTGGGCCGCAGTGAAATCATCGTAGCGCGATGTTACTCCTGGAGCTACAGCTTTTGGTGTCTGAGGTGGTAATGACATCAAACACTTCACACTGTCGGTAAAATCGGCTCGCTCCTCAATGGTCAGTGCACTCCTGAGCCTAGTCAGCTAAGGATCGAGAATTCTGTATTAGGGTCCTCAACCATTCTTTATGCACCAATGTATTTTGCTCAGTACAAGATGCAGGGCACAAAGGAAGTGCGGTAGTATGCGTGCTGTGTAGCACAGCTGATATAGAGAATAGAGCAATAAAGCAGAAGATGTAACGATACATGTTATATCACTAGGTTACAGAAGATGGAGGGAGATCAAATTAGTTCTCATCAAGAGCATGCCGACTGTGATGTTTTTATATGACCAGCGAGCATTATCTTATCACACCATGGCGCAAGCAAGCAGCTCTCTGTCATCAAGCTTGAGGGCTGTGCACAGTCCTGTAAAATCACATGTTCGGTGTTTGCTACCATATTCGTCAGTCCTTCTGGGGGGCCTGAAGATCAGATTTGCTTTGGAAAAGCCACATGCGACCTCCGTTTGATGCAGGAATTCAATAAGCCTTAATCACTAGAGCAGCATTGAGCTCATGCAGTATTCCTAATACACAATCGTTATTCGAATACGTTTTTCTGGCCTTCACTTATATTGTTGGAAGAATTGTCCTCGCGCGTATCTGCTTAGAGTTGTAGTTCTTAAGATGAGCGGCGGTAACAACGGTCCGAAGCAACTGGGGCGCAGTCGATATTAGATATACATTCGCAGGACTAATTAGGACTAATGGAAATATTTCATCGCCTTCATAGCATGCCTAATGTCGAAAAGAGGTAACCAGTTCGCTAGCCCCTTGGCGCCTCAGCTTACAATTTACCATGATCTTCAACTTAGCGGTCTGCTTACACGCGTCTGCCAAGCCTTGGTACGAAGCTGTGATTGCATGACGCTTAGGCAAGTGTCTTGGTACTCTCATCAAAGCTTGCCGCTCGACTTACTGTAGATTAGTCCCAGAGCTTGATTGCACAATGCATAGTAATTTCAATTTTCGAGTATGTAAATTACGAAGACCATTTCATGAAGTGACTAGTCAAGTCTCCGACAATATCATGATAATATTTCTCCAGAATGCAGAGCAGAACGATAAACTAGCCTGAATTGGGGTTCTCAAGTTCCGAAAGCGAATACAATGTCTTGTGACAGCCAATCCGTGGGCAACTAGAGAAAACACGATCGCTGCCCCAAGGTTGTCAAGGACTCTACCTAACAAGGATTCGGTGCTATCAAATGAGCCAAGTCTACGTAGGGACTCCGCAATCTCGTATGAATTGAGGTACGTCACGAACTCCAAGATCGCGATTTGCATGTCCTAGAACCGGAATACTGGAATTCGCGACAAAGCCGCTCTTGTTCGACGTCAGCTGGTCATAGGCTACGTCCCTGTAGTCAGGCAATCACGATGAACAGCAATAAGGCTCGGTAGTAGTAGTACATCCCTGATACACAAAGCGAGCTCATACTTCTTCTTCAAGATGTAAAATGTGCCTCAACGATCCGCTACCGTACTACTTTGAAGGAGTGTGATTTCTGTTCAAACATTTACTGGCTTTGCGCCTGACATGGTACTCCAAGTCGAGAGAGACCACCCTTGGGACAAAGCCTCTATACCACCCTGTTGCAGGCTTTGATATCCATCAAGACTATCAATGTCATTGCTGCTGGCCTAGCGGATCGTTGTCCAGATCCTATTTTTGCATCTGCATCCGTCATCGCTAGGAACAGAATGGCTTTTGCAAGGTAAGCAATGCAACTTCACTAGCAAAGTAACCTTAAGCGCGACGATGTCAGTGGTGGCTAAGGGGAAGACAGAAAAAAAGCCCATGGATGTCTGACATCATCAGCGAAGTGACACAGGGAACCGCTTCCGTAGGAGACTTCACAACGTGGTTGGAGGGGATCCTGCAGCAGTCTCCCAGAGACCAACAAGGGGTATAACCAAACGATAACGCCATCGGTGTCAGATACCGATGCATGGGAAAGTGACAGACGCATGTCTACCTATTTGCATGCGCCATGGGCCTAAGCGCGAGCTTTGTATGGACGGGTTGATAGGCCGCTGGCGCAGCTGCAGCTGTGGCTCAGTGGCTTCAAGCCTCTTATAGGTCTCAATATTGTCTCCACATCGGATCTGGCAAAGAGCGACGAAGCATTATGACAACGGCAATCCCTAGGCACTGCGTACTGCGTAGATCCAAGGCTGCCGACCACTTACCTGGGAAGTTCGGGGACATGCACATCCGCGATGAGCTGCATAGCAACATCGCAGTCAGTTTTAGCAGTTTTTCATCGCATCGTGCATGATGCTGCTCTTCGGCAGTTTGATTCGCTGGGTTGATGTCCCACCCCAAAGTCTCCGATCGGTCGGAACGCACAGACTGCTCGGAACGCCAAGACACCCGGGGTCGGTCCGTGAAGGACTGCTATGATGAACAACTGAATTTGATTCGATATAAGATAGTGCCGTGACGGCGGCTCGCGCAACACTTTGCTCCGACTCCCGTAGTAGTATGTATACGCAGGTCTCAGCCGCAGGGTTTGGCATGTTTTCGGGATCTCTGCAAAGCCTTCGGCGTCCTGGAGCAGCGATATGCGAGAGGATACTCGGCCCTATGGAGTAACATTCGAAGGAATTTCGTCTTCAACTTCGGCGGATTCGTCATCCACGCGGCTGTGTTGGCAAGATAGAAGAAATTAGAAGCATATATGAGGATTTCAATCTCCCGCTACCCTTTCTCATTATAGTACATCCAAGACACCCACACGACAAAGCAGTTCTAACCGGTCAGCAAAAGCCGCCAGAGATACCTCTTCAAGTCCCACCTACGTCATCCCTATCATCTTACACGTTGCCAATCTAGCCAGCGCATTCGGTTCCGCAACGCAAGCGCCAACATGACAGTTCCACCTCCTGCTCCTGCTTTCTGCACAGATGTCAGCCCCGAGTGTCCTGTGGAAGGCACTATTTACGGCTATTATCCTTCGATTGGATGGAATACAGCATTTGCAGGCTTTTTCGGCTTATGCCTTTTTTTCAATATCGTCCTCGGTGTTCGTTACAAGACATGGACGTACGGGGTTGCCATGTCTCTTGGGTGTATCGGGGAAACAGTTGGATACATTGGCCGCATAATGATGTGGAACAACCCTTTTGACGAGGCTGGTTTCCAAATGCAAATTTGCTGCTTGATTATCGCACCAGCCTTCATCTCTGCGGCCATCTACCTTACCCTGAAGCATATTGTCTTCAGCTTTGGCGACAGCTGGTCAAGAGTACGACCTGGATGGTACACCTGGATCTTCATTGGCTGCGATCTACTATCACTCGTTCTCCAAGGTGTGGGTGGTGGCATGGCGGCGTCTGCGGACTTTGGCAGCGACATGCAGGACGTCGGCACAGACCTTATGTTGGCAGGTGTGATCTGGCAGGTCGTATGCCTGACGATGTTTGGCTACTTACTTGGCGAGTACCTCTTCCGCACCTATCGTCACCGCAAGGAGCTATCCTCACAGGCCATGGACCTGTTTCACGACACTAAATTCCGCCTATTTATCATGGCCATTATCCTAGCATATCTGACCATCCTTGTACGCTGTGCATACCGTATTCCAGAGCTCTCGGATGGATGGAGAAGCGAGCTGATGAGGGAAGAGGTTGAGTTCATTGTCTTAGAAGGCGCTATGATCGTCACTGCTGTTGCTGCCCTTACCATCTTCCATCCAGGCTACTGCTTCCCGGCGCTTGCGGCACAGCGTGCGCCTCACAACCAAAAGAGCGCGAGTGATCCCGAGGAGGATATCAAGCTGGAGACACTGGCCTAAGTGATACGCTATCGATCTTTCCAGCTTGCCACAGTCAGAGTCGGTGACGACAAGCAACTTGCTTATATACCATGCCGAGGAGAGCAATGAAGATAGATCTATAATTTTGTCTCGATATCGCCAGTGCATCTCTTTACATTGTTCGTCATTGCTCAGATGGGACCTCTGTGTCATTTTCAGACAAGAAAAAACTGGTAGAAGTTGTCTCGCGTAGAAATGCGACATGTTTCGAAGAGCCACATGTTAGCCTAAAGTACAGCGCCAACCTTGTTCCACTATGACAAGAGATACAAGAACCTTTGCTCTGTTTTGACATATCTCAACCCTGATTCAAGTGTTCCGCCCAAGCCGTAGTAGTCTGATGAACCTGGTTGAATATCACACAAGCTCAAAATGTGCCACATCCCGTTCTTCGCCCGGCACCTTTAACCATTAACGATCGGTCTGTACGTTCCTTTCTTGACCACCGATGATCGATCTGTACATTCTTTTACCAATGCCCATTATTACGGAGAGACTGGTAAAGTGTGGGAGCTGATTGACGATCGGTCTGTACGTTCCTTTTTTGACCATCGATAATCGGTCTGTACGTTCTTTTACCAATGCCCATTATTACGGAGAGACCGGTAAAGTGAGGGAGCTGTCGTCAGCATATCGCTTTGAGTTCCGAGGACTTAGATGAGGGAAACAGCCCCTTCCGATGCCATTCGGAGTTTCCGAATCTCTAGAAAAGGTGGGTTCGGTGAGCCCCCCTTCATCGAAGACATGCACAAGCGACCTCGCCATGCATATGTCCATGTTATTACCTAAATGATAGGATCTTTAATGAGGCTGGTCGCTCATGTCCGCTCAATTCCAGCTTGCTGGTCTTGTATACGATGTTGCAGTGACATTTATGGTTGATCATGCATCTGCAGTGGTGCCACAATTCGCAGCGTCCTGGCACCACTGGGGACGTGCTCGAGCGTGTCTCCCCACAATGGTCCACAACATCACATCCACTATGACAGGGTGGCTTGTGCAGTTAATTTGAACGTCCAACATGGGCCTGACAACAATCCAAGCCGTCGGCCAGGCTCAAGGAAAGATCTCGTGGAGCTGGAACGGCGGGTGATCATCACCCCAAAGCAGAGAGGATCGTCTATCGTGGTCAGTGCGTATGCTCAGAGCCCTCTCCACTGCTGAGAATTGTGAGTATGCTCGCTCGGCTGCACCAAAACGGGAAGGGATGTGAGTTTGGCTGTTTGAGACCAGCTCGGGGTCCAGTACCGAGGTCCTCCAATGAGATGAGGGTCTGTTCATGTACATGCGCTGTAGTAAATGTATATAAGGAGAGCATTCTTCCCTCCATGATCACTACCACACACAGCTTCTCATCCTTCGCTCAATCTTCAGTCTTCCCCGCTCAAGACATCTTTGCCAACCAACAAACAACCTCAAAATGCAGTACTCCAAGTTGATCGCCATCTTTGCCATCTCGGCCACCGCCGCTGCGGTTCCGACTGGCAACCCCTCGGCTGGAACATGCAACGGCGCCCCTGGAAACTCCTACTGCTGCAACACCAAGAACCAACTTCCACTCCTGGATCTCATCCCTATTGATCTTCTCTCGGGCATTCTTGACAACCTTAACTGCAACATCAATGTCGGTGGTGGCATCTGCAACGGAGGCAGTGCCTACTGCTGCAACCAGAACTCGAACGTAAGTCGCAACATCATTGTGTATCCCTTTGATACCAGACTAAATAAACTAGGGCGGCCTTCTCAACCTCAACACCTGTGGACCCATTGTTTGAAGCTGTTATACTCGCAAACAGTTTGGAATAAACGAACTATAGGACTGTTGGTGCAACATGTGCAGCCGTTTTGAAGCACTAAATACTCGTTTTGTACCGGGGGATACTTGGAGTCGTTCCTTAGCTTAGCAAGCAATTGCGTTCACTCATTAATCTAATCCTGCTTTTTCCATATTTCCGTGCAATTCATATCGCCTACATCAACACTATACGATCCCATGAAGATTACGACAAATCTTACTAACTAGACAGTGAGATCCGCGAGTTGATATTACGACCCTCGTAATGCACGATCCCGTGCAGGATCTCTCAACAGGCGTACAAGACTTATAAAGGGACTCTGATCGGAAGTATGAGTATCTACACTCTTGGTGTCTGTGCCGTCTGTACCTGACGAGCCCCACCTTGACACATGTCTACCGTAGCCAAAAGCAGTTACGTTCGAGGGCCGGCCCGACGGACAGAAATTTGGCCCGCACCAGAAAAAGAAACAGGCAAAACGAGGATTGCTGTCAAAAGAAGGCGACGCTCGAATTTCTTTCCAGAACAGGAAGTGTGGGCGGTACAGCGTACAGAAGTGGACTCTCATCTTAAGCATGCGTAGAAATTTCCACTTTTTTTTTTTCAACTATCAGCGTGCTTCGACAAATTCCGAAAGCCCCTCCCAAATCAAGAATTTCTGCAAACGGTCGTAATTGGGGATTGAAGCGGGTTCAATTGACGTCAAACGGGTGAACCTTGCACTGACCCTACATGATGATATGATGTCCATTAACAGGCTTTCTCATGCCAATGATTATGAGACACTGTGACTACGCGAATGTCAATGTGTGCTCTGACACTCGGTGCAGAAATCGATCATCGGTCCGTGCGCTGGATCTTCCTGGGCGCCAACCGGTGAGTTGAGCACAGCTGTTCCGTACGTTCCGTTGGTCCGTTTTGCATGTTCCGGCCGCTGGTATCTCGACTAGACTAATGGATTTACGCGTCCAGACGTCTCAGGGGTGCTCATGTAGACGCCTCATTTGCAGATCGCTGCAATTGCAGAGCCGCTATCGAGTGGGGTACGTCCCAGAAATTCGGAGCTCACATAATAGTTTCTGGAGCATACAAGCTGAAGCGAACTTCAAGGTTGCTGATTCCCGCAAACAAATGTGCCGGTGGCTTTCTCATTTGTAGGTCAATATCATTCTCGGGGCCAAAGAGCGGGGATTGTCACGTTCAGGCGTCTACAGCGCGACCTTACGACTCTTCAATCTCTTCACTAGTGTATCGACTACCAACCAAGATGCGTACACAGAGGTACGATCCAAGAAACCTTGACTGTGTCCAAAGTATCGTGGTAAGCGTGTATGTTGTGGAAGCGACTTGAACGCGTCTATGGCGTGAGTAGTGCAGGGTCGCGGTCGGTGATATCACGGGGCAGACTTCAGTGGCCTGATCAAGACTGTGCGAAAGGATTCTAGGCTCGAGCAAAGGCGCATGGGCATCTTGCCTTCTCACCCATTGTAGAAATTGATGTACATGTGAGGTATACGATTCATACGAGTAGACACAGAAGTTTACCGCCAGGATTGTTTCCCATGAGCTAAACGGATCTGTTGAATACTCCTTGAGGATTTGAACGATGTTCACTACCATGACAGACTAGCCTGTGCATGGTCTCTGGAACCCGAGGTAGTCCAATAGTGCCAGCGTTGCCAGACAGAGTCTTGGTGTTGCCAAATCAGTCCAAACTAATCGTATTTCTGTCCAATGGATCTCCAGATTGACAACGATGTATTCCTAGTAGAACTGGGAAGGCTGTGGCATGTCCGTGGCTGGCTGGGAACCGAAGCTTCAGGTAGTGACAGGCGGATTCGCGATTAGCGTCTTGGCAAGGCATGGGGAAACGGGACGGGCTGTCGCGTGTCAATTTGTTCTCTTGTCAAAGCACAACCATCCCCACTACAGCTCAAGCGACCTCAACAGCGTCTGTGATGGAGTGGCCGGCTGCGGGTTGTCGCGGCCCGTCACGGCCCGTCGTGGCCCCTGGGGTGTATGTCGGCAGGGTTAGCCGAGAATACGTACTCGTTAGGGCTCCTGTCAGCAAATGTATGGTGCCTGTCGCTGACAGCACACCTGCATGGGGTTGCATAGAGGCGCATTAGACGATTAGTGACGACGAAAGATGACGTCTTCGTCATCATCGTCTCGCGCTTGTCTTCCCAATATCCTCGGAGGTTCTCAATACCAATCGCCTAAGTTGTCCTTCAGCGTTGTCGATGTTCATGGCGACTCGCAGCCCATGCAGTTGTCGGGCGGGTTGCCAAAGACACTTCCAATACCAACCATTGGATCTAGAACTCGATTCGGTCCGCTTGTTAAGAGTGCTTCCCGGTCGATCTAATGAGGGTGGTCTCAGACTGGACATCTGGCACGCTACCTTGCCTACCAAGTACCACTGCGTCTCGTACGAGTGGGGCTCGCTTCCTCTCCAGCACACCGTTCTGGTCAATGGTCGAAATCTGAGTGTTGGCGCAAATTTGCACGACTTTTTGGAGGAAGTGCATCATTGGGCACAACGTGGCTTTGACGATCCCCTTTGGATCGATGCCATATGCATTGATCAAAGTAACATCGCTGAGCGAGGTCACCAGGTGCAGCGCATGGGTACAATTTACTCGGAAGCTCTGGATGTGTTCGTCTGGCTCGGCGACCATGGTGACTTGAACAGCGCTTTCCATGACTGGTTACACATGGCACATGAACAGCCATGTCCGCCCAGCCTTCGTCAGCAATGGGACCTAATTCGCTTTAATACCTACTGGCATCGAGCTTGGATCAAACAAGAGATACTGCTAGCAAAAACGATCACGGTCGTGTTGCGACGTGCTCGAGTGGATTGGCCTCTCCTTGGCTGCGCCATTGCAAAGTCTGGAAACCTGAGCCAACTAGATGACGAGCATGCGGCTCATCTTTGGACTTTCTGGGGCGAGCGCTGGAGAAGCCAGACCGAAGACCGTGGAGTGGGAAAGGCTCGTGAAGACCTTTTTTCGTTCTGGTCCCTGATGCACATGCACAGCCGTGCAGCCTGTACTGATAAACGTGATAGAGTGTACAGTTTACTCGGATTGGTTGAGAAAGATCATGCCTTTGCAGTAGATTACAACGAGGATATTACGGATTTGTTTTGGCGCGTCAGCGAATATTTCGAGGTCGGGGATTCCCCGGAATTGGTAGACATACTGAAGACAGCGTTGCTCGATGAACAACCAGACACTGCCATGGATGGTGGAAAACGACCTGTTTCTAAACCATGGAATCTTGCTCGATCACTTCTACGCTTTCCAGATAGACACGTACGCATTCCTGTTCGTCGAGCTACAACGACAGACTCAATTATGAGCCGCATTCGAAAAAGTTTCAAGTGCGATTTCAGCAGCTGTGCAGAGTCACCACGTTTGCAATGTACTCGCGACGACATTTTTCTTTGCACGAATACAATGTCAGAAGATCCGTCCGAGCATGGCTGTATACACGCGATCGCACACCCGCTGGACAAGCCACATGGTCTTCGCTCCAGAAAGCCCTGACTGGGTCGAGACTTGATCGTGATGATCGTGTGAAGTTATCAGTACCGGCGATATATGCTATGATGATCTGGTTTGGTATCCACCCCAATCAACTAGATGACAAGAGCTTCGTCGATGGCAGCGGTTTGCCATCTGCGCATCATGCTTTACCCAAAGGGACCAAGATATCAAGAGATTCAATAGAACTTCCCGTAGTATGACTTACTTGTTGCTTCTGCGATCGCCGTTGCGATCGAATCATCTCACTGCGCTCAACTGTCCGCCGTCTCTTGCCTCTTCTCATTCACTCGATAATCCCAATCCAGATGTTTTCAATATTCACAATGATAGATTGCAATTTAGATTCCATTGAAGGTACAGACAGAAATATGGGCGAATGCCATTTACTTTAGAACGCCGAGAGCCACGTGATTTGAAATTCGAAAACCACCTGGCCAAAGGTATCGAGTGGCTGTTAGGCGCAGGAAAGGCAGTATGAGATCACGGCAAGCTTAGACTGTGACTCTGACTTGGAGAAAGTATTTCGATATAGACTTATCCTCTACCAGTACTAAAAGCGAGGAAGATTGTTGGAGGAACTGTCTACATTCTTTATATGATTTCGAAATCTTTCGCTTGTTCGAATCTGGCTTCCCATAAGTTTCGCAGTCGATATAGATAACCGTCTTCATTATCGCCCTCGTACCAATCCTTTGGCTTGCCATATGTGTCATGCAATCCGCAAACTCCTTTGTCTTCGCAAAGAGTAGGAATATACGCAAGTCCAACGAAGATGTAGCCGTTAGCATTCTCACGCACAAAGGCCAAGAATGGCTTACCCCCCTCGTGGAACAGTACCAACTGATCATCAGGCTGTAATGTTGCAGGCCCGATACCGAGTTCTCCATACTCGGTTTGAAAAAGCTTGCGTGCCTTCCATTGCGATCTGCGTGAGCGGGGCTTGTTGTCGAAGTACTCAGGATGTGTTGAATAGATGTCGTCAAGACTTTGAAGCAAGAATTGAACCATGGCTATGACTTCATGGTCGTTCATGATATGCGAGGCTGCTGTGATGAAACTTTCGGCTCCATCTTCAGTCCCCTCTAAGTGTCCTGCGAAGCGGCTCCAATCATCTCCTGGTCTTACAGCGTGAGGGAGTTGCAATACCAAACGGATCATTGCCAAGCCATGATAGTTCATCAAATGTCCAGTATTCTCGATCTGCGACCAGAATTGTGAGATGGTCGCTATGCTGTGCGGTAGGTCTTCAGGATCCAGACAAGCAGACATTACCAGGCGGACATTGTCGAGCTGGATACCAGTAATCCACAGAGCCTTAGATGTTCTGTCGACCTCCGCATATGAGGAACTGTATGCCATGTCGTAATTGAAGTTGTGTATCATCAACCCTTCTCGGCGAGCGATGGATAGACTCCAATCTGGGACCCAAGATGGGAGCTCGCTGGTATGTCCTTGTAGAGGTTCCGCTTGATCTAAGAGCTCTACTACCTGGCAATACTCTATGGCTAAGCAGGCCACTTCGATGAACAAATCCTCCGCAGTGGAGTTTTCCGAATAGTCAGGTACGATCTCATCGATCGCGAATGACAATTCGTCGTCTTTGCTCAACTTGCAGAGACCAAGAAGACCGTATACGTGATCGCGTTTGTCTGAGCATGATTGGTCTCTCGTGTCGCGTAGAACATTGAGTATCGGGGGATCCATGATGACTGTCTGCAGCCAGGATTGATCGATGAACAATATTGAGGTGGGCCACTCGAGGTAGAATGGTTCAAGTTGAGCATCTCCCCATAAAAAGAGAGCTTTACGACCAAGTGCGAATTCTTGGACCACCCATAGACGTGAAAACCAACTGGATCGCCATTTTTCATGGGCATATTCGATGATCAGCTTCTCGTTGTTATGGTAAAAATTTGAACGATCCTTGAATCCTCTTTCTAGAGATGGGAAGATTTCATGTGCTTTCTTCAAAGGATCAGGACCTAGCCATATCAAGACACCCTCAGCATGTGAGTACACGCGACTCATGGCTTTGACTTGATGGCTTCGTTCCTGAAGATCATGTTGATTGATGCAGATCGCGTCTGCCCAGATATTTCGACACAAATTAGGGTGTCGCAGTTGTTGCAACGCTGTGAAGAGGCTGAATGTGATCCTGACGAGACCACCGGGAGTCTTGATCTCCCAATCAAATTTGGGGGAACCCCACACATACGAAAGGGCTTCAAATGGAAGCCACGATCTAGCCTGCCAAGGTTGGTCTTTCAGTTTTCCATACTCCATGGGCGCTCGCTCCTGGATGCTATTGCGGTCCAAGAACGCGGTATATGTTTTCTCTCGATCAAGGTGGGTCAAATCTTCGTCGTAAGCCTTCAAACAAGAGGCTAGATCCTGGGCTTCCCACGGGTGCTTGTATTCGTGTCCCTCCGCATCCGACCACGATTTTTTCGAGTGCTCCTCTATGTCCTTCATGTCCTCATCGGTGAGTGAAGCCAATCTTGGCTCAAACCGTTTGCGCTCTTCCAGGGATATCTCTTTCTCAATCAGCTCTGTATGCAGTAATTCCCCTCTCAACGGCTCATCTCCAGTACCCGGATAAAGCCTCAGAACCCGGATGGAATGTGGCGTCTCCAGAGGTCTGTAAACGTACACCTGATTCGTGGCATTGAAAGGTGTTGCCATGTTGCTATGGTAGATATTCCTCGCGGTCCAAGGGACAATGTTGCAGAGGCTTGAGGATACAATGAGATTTTCACGTAGTTGGGCGCAGCCTGACACGCCACTTCGTGGCTTAGCACTGCTTAGGTGAGGTAGCGCTTGGGTCTTTGACAATCTGGACCGCTTGGGACCACTTATGGCAGATACTGGCGCTCTATCGTCAAACTCAAGCGACGTGGAGGAAAGACAGAGCAACAACTTCCCGTGGAGCGGGGTGGAGTGGAGAGGGCATCCACGGAAGCGACAACAAAGCTGACACAGCCTCCTGAACGATCCTTCGTCGCTTGCGAAGTAGGCTTGATCCAATAAGGAAAGTGGTAATGAACGCCGCGGAGCAACAATAAGCATGTTGAGCAGACCATGTGTATCTCCTTCCGACCTGACCAATCGCACGTCCTTCTCGGTGTCTGGTTATCCATCGGTCGCAGGCTGTTGATGTTTTCGCTCAGTGCGAGCGGTACTATCAGTACCTTCCCGGCTCTTATTTCGACACAACTCGTGAACGTATTGTCTATTCCATTCAAGGTCGAGCCCTGGGTTATGGGAAGATGTTGCAAGAGACCAAGGAGTTCTCGTGACCTCGTACGCTTCTCTTAGCTTAAGTAGCTCAAGCCCACAAAGCTTGGCCTGACTTCTGAGACCATAGAAGAGTCTGCATCTTTTTGATGGAAAGAATAATAGCCCGTCATTATTCAAAATTAGCGTAAAATCATAAGCTATTGAACTACTACAGTCCACCTATTTACGCATCCGGGAATAGCACCCCCACAAGCTCATCCAACACCGTAAAACACAAGTGCGCGTTCAACCGCTCATTATTCAAACACCCCTCCAACCTCTTCGCCGCCGTTACCGCATTTCCCCTGCCCACTACACTACTCGCCAGCTCCGGCACCAGCGTCTCGAGCACCTTCTTCGCCTCTCTTCTACTCTGATCTCTCTCTTTCTGACCCCTGGGCACTGCATCCGGGTCCGGTTTCTTCATGCGGCCACCAGGCCACATGCTATCTTTCAGCTTGTCGATGTAGGACGCCACTGCAGTTCCAGATGTGAGAGACGCAAACGACTCGCGGATCTTGCGCTCGATTGTCCCACCTAGAAGCTGGTGCAGAACGACGATAACGGCGCGGCCGCGCAGCCAGTTGTTTTGGGCGTTGAGGTTGAAGACTTCGAGGAAGAGGTCACAGATAGGTTTAACCAGGGGTTCAAGTTCCTTGTTCTCGAAGGCCAGGAGCTCGGCTTCGGCTTCGGCGTCGGCGATGCCTAAGCCTGAGTCGAAGGCCGGTGGTGCAGCGTTGGGATCGCCAGATACGGTGCTAGTGGCAGCCAGTTGCGTTGTCGCGGCCGAGATGAGATTCTGGCCTGCGACAGAGAGTTGGTCGAGGACGGGGATGTTGCCGAGGAATTCCTCCATGCCGTCAGCAACGGAGCTGTAGATGCGAGAAACGAAGTCGTTGGCTTCGACGGGATTCTTGAGGCTGTCGGCAGGGTTGATGGCGGACGCAGAGAGAAAAGACCGGAGTTCGCGTGAGCGACAGACAGAAGGGATCTGAAGCAGCTCGCGAAGATACTTCTCGAGGCCAATGCGCCGCTTGTGCAAAAAGTCTTTTTGCAGCTTGAGCATCATCTGTCGGCGCGGGAATTCGAGGTTCCGAACTTGGGGGAATTTGGCGCGTAAATTTTTGTGCAATTCGTGGAACTCGCTGTAGCGGCGCGAGATCACCCATGTTGCAGCTGGCATCTGGTCGCCCGCTTTGCGCTTGACTTCGATGACATCTATGACGCATTAGCTCTCATCCTCTCAGCAGAGATTGTGAAAACCTACACATGGCATACTCTTTGCCATCCTCCTCGGTTCCTACCATGATCGACTGTATAAATACAGTGGCGCGCCCGTATAAGCTGTTGTCACTTTCTTGGACAATATACTGCTGACGCTGCAGCTCTTTCCTCTGGATTTCTCTCTGTAAGCTTGCCTTGCTCTTACGCAGAATTCTGAGTTCAGCAGCGTTGTTTGTCAGCTCAGCTTTACTTGTCAGCGAATCGACGATTGATTCCTGCGTTACCAGGCGCTCGATATCAGCAGTTAGCACATCGATAGCTTCCGCAAGACCTAGATCTCCAGGCGCAGCTTCGTGTATATCTTCGTCATCAGCTTTGTTGGCGGAAGGCGTGGGATCTTCGACTTCGTCTTCTAAGAACTTCTCCTCGTCGCCGAAGAGATCGTCGTTGAATACCCCGCGTGTTCGCGGTGCGCCAACAAGTCCCAACGACGCTATACTCGGCTTTTCGCTCTCTCTTCTGCCCTGCATCTGTGGTCGTGGCGACAATGCTCTCGGTATATCCACCGATGCCTTTCTGGAATCATTCTCTTGGGGTGGTTTCGCACTTGGGTCATAGAAGATTGAGCCTTCGGGCTCGTCCATGATGTCGGTCAAGGCAGCTTGCATAGCATCCACGACCTTGCTGTTGTTCCCGTTTTGATGAGCCAGACCAAAGTCGGAGTCCAGGCTTGCTGTTGACATTGCCATGGGGTCTGTATCGTAATCGTCATCAAATAGTGGAGAACGCAGTCTATCGGGAGACTGTACGTCGAGCGAACGCCTGAGTGGAGGGTCAAAGTCTTTTGTGGCTCCCTGGCTCTTAAGATCAGAAGATGACGCCACTGCGCGACGAAGGTCGCCTGCTGGCAGCTTAAGCATTGGTCTTTGCGAAGACTGCGATCTCGTCATTGCAGGTGCAGCAGAGGCATTGTCAAGAGTCTGTGCAATCGACTGTGTGGCAATGCTTCTGCTGGGGTTCGCAGCCTCGTCCATTGCGAGCCACTTGTAATACAGGTTCGATCTCTTGAAACGCCTGAAGTACGGCTCTTGCAGCTGATCGTATGCATCAGTCTGGGCGCGAAGCAGAGCTCGCCTAGCATCAGCATACTGCTGAGGTGTAGCCTTGCGCCCAGCTTTGAGAAATGCGGCGACAGCCTCCTTAGCTTCGGGGAGGATCTTAAGTCCTGGTTTCGACAGATATCCCTCGTGGATCTGAGCGATGTCGGCGCGGTCAGACTCAGTCCACGCCGGCAGGGGACCGCTCTGAGCAAGCGGCTCTTCATCCAGCTCGTCTTCAAGGGGGTTTCTGAATCCATCGACAACGATCCAGAATTGTACCAGACGCATAAGGTCTGCCTGATCCATGAATTCCATGAAGCAAGAGAGGCCAGAAGCGTCGTACAGAACCTCACGAAGTGACGCATTGGCGAATCTCGACGAGGTGCGCTTATGCTTGGGCTTCTCCTTCGCTGCTACCTTGGCTCGCACAGAGCCTCCGGCGCTCAGATTGGTCACCTTTTGATCAAGTATACTCCGTGCCGTCTCCAGGCGGCGCAGGTACACAGGATCCTGACCCTCCACCTGCGAGTCTTTTCGCAGCTGGGTCGATATCTCGCTGCGGAAACGACGAGCGTCTGCCAATGTATTCGTCTGTCTAATTGCGCGAATGAATTTCTCGAAGCGGCGTTCGTTATCGCCGGGCGCCAGCTTGGGAAACTGGACATTGCGGGGTATTTTTGGCGAGGCGGGCGTCTGCTGGTCGAGGGCAGCGCGGACTTTGCGCACTGTCTTGCGTTCTTGGAGGAGCGAGCGGCCCTGCGCTGGTCAGTGTGGTTTCGTAGCTGGGAACCCGCCACGACGCAACTTACATAGCCTTCCATGAGCTGGTTCCACATGTCTGGATCGCAGACCATGGCCATGACGGGCGACAGTACCGCGCAGGCCACAAGCTCCTTGATGAGTACGTTAACCGCCGGGCTGGTCATCATGCTCGGCGACATGATCTTGGGCAGGATTCGCGCAACAAGGCTGCGCAAGTGCTGCTGCTGTATGGGCTTTGTGTTCGAGTACGCCAGCGACGCCGCCGGGTGCAACCGCCCCTCCTTGTATTTGGCTGCAATGGCCAAGTCCAGCTCCTCGCTCTCGGTGACGTTGCGCATCAGTTTCCTGCCCCGCACAATCTGCTCGGCCTCGTATGCCGCGCGCAGGTGGTCGGTGGTGATGGGTATGAGGCGAGAGACAACCACTTCCACCATGTCCACAGCAAGCACGCGGTCACGGATCTCGCCCAGGGCGGCGCGAATGGCGCGGTCCACCTCGTTGACAAAGGTCGGGCTCTTGCTGATGCTGCCATACCAGCTCTTGACAAAGTCTCTCAAAATCAGGCCTACCAGCACATCCAGGCTGTCCGACACAACAAACGACGCGGGGTATATGGGCTCCATCATGTACTCGTTGCGTTTGGTGAGCGCCCTGACCTCGTCGGCCCAGCGCTCTGGCCTGACAAATGCCGCATGTCTCGGTCCATAATTGGCCTGCGTGTATCGCACTCCAGTATTCCAGGCGGTGGTAAAGGTCAGCCAGGCTCCCAGGGCAAGCGTAGCGAGTGCGCCGGCGACGAAGGCATAGGGCAGATAGTGCAGCTTGGGCTGCCAGTGGGTGAGGTAGCCCCAGGCGATGAATATGGCGACGGCGGCGAGGACTGCGTCTCTGCGCTTCAGGGCCATAGTCTCTTCTTGGTGGGGCGCATCTTGCGGGAGTCTGGCGGCGGTGGGAAGTCGGTGAGGTTGACGTCGGCGGAGCAGCGCCGCGGGAGAGTGCCGAATACGGTTTACGGCCACTGATCATCACAACAGCATCAGCCCTCATAGCAACGACAATCAATAAGGTCGTAATGACGATGCGCAGCCTCGCAACTTGTTGATGCTCTGCAATCTTTCAACTCTACAGCTATGGTATCTCTTTTGAACGCCCAACACCTTCCCATGCAAATGCAATGTGCTCCGGTATTCACCCAGCACTTTTAGAACTTCTGCCTGCCCAATGTGGGCTGCCAGTCCAGTGGATGCGTCTCCTCAGTCGCGTTGTCGTCCTGCTTCCAGACCTGTATGGACTTGTCTGAGCCACCGACGATCAACCTCAGCCCAGTTCTATCGTACGTCGAGCACATGACACCTGCCTCTGCGTCCAGCGAACCGGGCTGCGCAATCTGTTCGGTGTGCTGGAAGCGATGCCCAGTTTTCCAGTCCCAGAACGACATGGAGCCGTCGTCGCCTCCGGAGAACATGACGTTGTCTTCGTTGACAGAGAGTGTGTTCACGATGCTGTTGGCGGGTTGGAAGTTGAGCATGAAGTCGCCACGAGGGCACATCCACTGCTTGATAGACTGCGAGGAGCCAGAGGCAAATGTGAACTCCTTCGGGTGAAGTGCCAGTGCGCGGACCGACTTCTTGTGGTGTGTTAAGACTGTTTGTGTCTTGCCGGCCGCCAGATCCCAAAGACGAATGGTCGAATCCATCGAGCCTGTAATGACCTGCGGATCAGCCTCCTGCGCCTTCACGCTCGAGATAGTGCCCTTGTGCCCGCTTAACACGTGCACATTCGTTCTTGTTCGCATGTCCCAAACACGAGCAACACCATCACGGCCACCAGTGATAAGCACATCGAGTGTAGGGTGCAGGGCAAGAGTATAGACGCCGCTGAGATGACCGTGGTAGTGGCGAATGACCTTGTTTGTTTCCAGATCCCAGCATTTCACCATCTTGTCCTCGCCGCACGAGAACAAGTACGGGTGGCGTGGCGAAATCTCCAATCCTCGCACCGCGCTGATGTGACCAGTCAGCGTAAGCTTCAGCTGACCGCTGGCGAGATCCCAAAGCTTGACTGTAAAGCATCAGCAAACTATGTCGTACAAGAAGGGCAAAACACATACTCGTCCGGTCAGCAGCACCACTGGCGAAGAACCTGTTGTCAGGATCCACAGCCAAGGAGCGCACCCAGCCCATGTGACCAGCCATGACCCTCGACACCTTCCACGGCTGGTGCCATTCGGGCTTGGTCTGCCTGACTGTGTCCTTTCGTACCAGCGAACTCGAAGTCGCATTCCTCTCCAACGTGGGGCCGTTCGCATTGGGCGCCGCTCCCTTTCCGCCTGTCCGCAGCGTCAAGGCCATAGACTGGGCGTCCTTCAGCTTGTCCGCCTTCTCAGAAGCACCTGCGATCATCTTGCGCATCTTGGGGTCTGACGCCTGCTCCTCCGCGTTCTGGTTCTTAATCTTCTTGCGACGTTCAGCTGCAGTAGAGGCTGCAGCTGCCATCTTCGCGGCCAGCGCTGGCGGCAGTTCGCGCACATGCTCGTATTCATTTCGTATGCGCGCCGCGACATTGACCTGATCTGCGGCAGTCGATGGTGCAGTAGTAGTCGCAGTGATCGTGAAAGCTGAATTTGGCGCGTGCTTAAGCGCGCCTGACGTCGCGAAGTCTGCTGCAAAGACCTCTCTTGTCCGCTTCGCCGATGCGCGCACCAGCTGTTCAGTTGAGCTGGGGATTGGTGCTGTCGCAGCCATCTCGCCTTGTGGATGTGCTATGTTGATATCAAGGGGAGATGCAAAGCTGAGCGACAGCTGTTCTGTACTGCGTAATATCGTTGACGAGGGTCGTGACGTTGCTGTCGCCTATCCACCTCAGCATGGAGCTTGATGGATGAATTCCTTAGCGCGACGTCAAGTTGTCTTGGCACGCTGTTATCGATTGTCTATGATGGCGCAAAGTATCGCCGTGATCTCGACATTAGGACTGGATATATATCTTGCTGCCATGATCACTCCATGAGCACCGCACTTGCTGATCTGATATATTCCGACCTGAACTTGTGCTGTTGTTTTCCCATGCAGTCGGGTGTCATGTCAAAACAAGCCACGTCAATATCATTTCTCACCCTTAGGAAAGTTGCAATACGTGTTGCGAGCTTCGATTGTAGACACTTGCATGCCTCTTACCGTGGACGCAGGAGAATATCACAGCAGAGAACCTAAGTCTTGCGGAGTCCACCGGTCAGTCGAAAGCCATTGGCTTGAGTCACGTGCGTTATGGCGACTGCCCAGGTGGGCAATTGACAACGAGGACATGACAGACCGCCAACTGCTCGGAGGCCATAGCATCGATGTCGTCCCGGGAGACGGCGAATACGGCTCGACACACTGGGAAATACAGAATCCACAGAAAGGTTCAGTACCGGTTATTCCTTTGCTGATTTATTTGGTTAGCACCAACACGAGAAGCTCCTTCCTATTCCATTTCGTTGAGTACTGCTTCATCTCTTTACGTCAATGTTTGGGTATGCGATCTGCAGCACTGCTGCAAACAAATCTCGGAGACCAGATTCTTGAAGAATTATTCTCGTCTCTGCATTCCGCTGTCTGCGAACACACGCCCAGACAAACGTTCGGCGACCCCAGCTTTTCCCCAGCTTTTCTTGCAAATCTGCTGGGGTTGAGTGCACGCACATGCTGCCGAGGAACTCCATATCACCGAGCCGTCACACCCCAGCATGCAACTCATTAGGATCGACAGACTCGTTGCATCGCATTATGACTGAGGTACGTTTGCACTGGCAGAGCGGGATTGTGTTCAGAACGATGGTCAGCGACAATTGCAACTCCCAGGACCAGCTCGTTACTTGAGGCTGTCGCTGTCTATGGCTCTATGCAGGTACGCCGCAAGCGCAAAGCTCACGAGACACTTCGCCGCTTGTTCCGCAGAGATGCAAGCCACTCGCCAAACACTGACGCGCGTTGAGGCATCCGGTGCAACGTTAAGGCCCCTCGCCCCGGCGTGTCATCCGGGCCTTGAATGGTCCAGTTCCTGCTCGAAGCTCCCCACACGGGAGCATGGCCAGGAAAGGGTACGTCCTGCGGGTCGCCTGGAACAGAGCAACATGATGACATGATCGTCTCACCTAAATCTTTCCGAAATATGGACTACGCGATGAGCAAAGCGCGTACTTCCCATCTGCTAGCATGGTGGTTCTTGGTTTGTTTAGTACGACGTCGGGTTTGACTGTGTGGACTTACAAACGGCCAAGCGACCCCGGATTTCTTACATCACACCATGTCCAAATTAGCTCCCGCCGTGATCAGCATCTCCGGGCCACTGAGGATACAACACCCCGTTAAGCAATACTTGTGGCGTCTGGGGCACCGGCCTTGATATCGAAACAAGACCTCACCCCGGGCGGATGCTAACTCCGCAATGACAGTAAACGTAACAACGCATCCTTCCTAGCCAATCAGCCGGATCGCTATCCTCGCTTTGTGCCGCAACAATAAAAAGGGCTTTCTGAAGTGATCCCAGCCGATCAAAGACTTGTTCCCAAAAGGAAGTTCCTCCAGCGTAGTCTGGAGTCTCATAGGCGGAGAGTTGCTGTGATCCTGACGAACAAGCCTTTGAGCCAAGTAGAATGCTGTGTGCTCAATAACACGTCAAGCGATCTGGCGCATACCATTCTGACAATCGTAAATGCATGTGACGATGATGGCGAGTGGCCAACCCAACACGAGGAGATCCTTGTCCAAGGCCAACGCGGTAGGACGTGGTATAAAGCACTGCATGCTCCTTGAGCTTTCGACTCTTCATATCCACCTTCTTTCACGTAACAGGACACTCGCTCAATCGTCAAATTCACCATCCTCACAACGAGATCGTCATCATGAAGGCCTTCACCATCGCATCTGTCGTCGCACTGGCCTCTGTCGCCACGGCTCAGCTGGACAACATCCCCAAATGCGCTGTATGTCTCCTCCCAAGCCCTGCATTTGCTACCACACTCACTATTTCCAGCTGAGCTGCTTTCTTGGCCCCCTGGGCAGTGACGGCTGCGGCGACTTGTTAGACTTCGCTTGCCACTGCAAGCAAGGCTCCAAGCTGCTGTCTTCTGTGCAGCCCTGCGTTCAGGGTGCCTGCAGTGCAGACGACCAGAAGGCAACCATCGCTGGCGTCGAGAAGACCTGCGCGGGTGCAGGCGTGCCTATCGAGATCCCTGATACTCCTGGCTCGTCTGCCACACCCACACCCAGCCTTCTCCCTAGCAGTGTCGCCCCAAGCAGTGCTGCCTCCAGTGCTGTCATTAGCGACGTCAGCGCCACTTCCTCCCTTGCGCCCACGTACTCGTACACTACTACCGTCAGCCCAATCACCCCCTCCCTTACACCTACCTACTCGTACACTGCTACTATCAACGCAACTACTCCTGCCGCGACCGGCAACAGCACTGCGTCTTCTACTTTGAGCGAGTTCCCCGGTGCCGCTGCTAAGGCCACTCAAGCTGCTGGTCTGCTCGGTGCTGCTGCCCTTGCTCTCCTTGCATTGTAAAACTTCTTTGATGTACAAACGCATCCGTGATGGAATTATGCGTACGAGAGATGGGCCGGTGAAAGGCTTGTAATGAGGATGAAATGGAATGTATATAGTAGTCATAAGGACGAGATATGTAATCTGTGGTTAGGTATGTCAATGGATGCAAAACCTTCCTCAGCTGCTGTGCGTGCCAAAATAAACGATGCAAAAGCTCTATGTAGTGCGTTATGCGAGTACCCGCGAGATCAACGCTGCGAGCAGGAACGAGCAGATTGAGTAGAAGAGGCAGTTGCTCGTCACCTTCAATGGCTGGAGATGTCGTCCAGCAACCCGTACAGATCACTTTATTGAAGGAACAGATATCTGCTGATGTAGTATGTATCAGCATTCCGCAGCCCTTGGCCTCTTGCTACTTCATCACTGGGCGTACGCTGAATACCAGTTAATGAACGAACCGAACATAGCGAACAAATTTCTTATCTTCCTGAAAATCACATCTTCAACATGTAGCACTAGAAGATTTGAGGCAAAGGATGACTTTGATCCACACAGAACAAGCCTTCGAAGGGTGGTAGCTAGCTCCATGGGGGTACCATTGGACCGACAAAGCCCACGCCTTTTTGGACTAGATTATTTCAAACGAACCGAGGATACTGGACCTATGCCAATTTATATATCCACCAAACCTCCATAAATCTGAGTTACGATCTTCAATACTTTTGACATCGGACTTGTCATTCTCCGCCCCAAATCGACCGCTTCTCAGCTGCCATCGATCTTTCCCGCCATTGCTGGGGCTATGGTCGCGGACCACTCTATACCAAGACAGGGTTTTGAGATTCAAAGAAAGTGTTGAGGCGTATACTCCTTCACGGAACGATGAGAAGGCATGGCTTATGCGGCTTTGCAAACATGCCACAGATGAATGAAGCGATCAGAAGAGGCGGAAGTCATCAATTGCACAGCTGACAGCGATGTTCGGAAGCACAGGCATCAACCGCCCCTTTGTCAGCCTGACGATGACCCAGATGCGCTTCTAAGCTGTTGTTGAGAGTACTCACAAGCTGGGCCTCGGCCTACGACCGTCGACACATGCGCATTATGAAGGCCAAACATCAAGACCCAATCAGGAACAGTCGGCCCCATCGTGCCTGACCGCCATGAGGGGCATGAAGCATGAACCCTTCGTATCTGCAACACAGCGTCATCCCTTTCGTGCTCAACAAGAATCAGAATCGCCAGCGACTGAAACCTCATCATCTCGCGACTTTGTCTGGATACAGTTCTGTCGCAATAACTTACATCGGAGCTCTCGTACAGTCCGATTTGCAGGTTCGGCCGATCTTGATCCTCCGTGAGGACTTCCGCAGTGGGCCTCTCCGACGCTTGCAGCCAATCAGCGTCTTCACAACAGTCAACACCGACCGAGGCATCTTTCACCTCTCTGTCAAGATCGCCCAGAAATATTTTCGGAGGACACGACCTCTGATTTGCGAGAGCTGCGGCTTGGGCAGTGCGTCATCTGTGTATCGTTTCATGCGTGGCCAAAAGTAGTGGTCTCCGACACAAGATAGGGCGAGCAAAACAGTCTGACAGCGAACAAATACCCTTCGAGTCCCCCGTCGAAGTTTCCTCTGCAAAATTCAACTACATTCACACAGCGACCATGAGTTCAGAACCAGTAATAATTCCTGGACCTCCAGGGCTCCCATTCATTGGAAACGTCTCGGACATCGATCCCGACAACACCAACCAGTCCCTGTGCAACCTCACAGATACATATGGTAGTCTCAACTTACCAAGCGTGTGTTCATGAAAAACTAATGTGAGCAGGTCCTATCTGGAAATTCACTCTTGGAGGTAATGACCGCATCGTCATTGGTTCGCAGGCGTTGATGAATGAAATCTGCGACGAAGAACGCTTCTCGAAAACAGTTGCGGCTGGCCTGAAACAGGTCAGAAATGGTGTGCATGATGGATTGTTCACTGCGTACGGCCCGCAAGAGGAGAACTGGGGCATTGCACACAGAGTTCTGTTGCCGCAACTTGGACCCTTGGCGATTCGCAACATGTTTCCCGAGATGCACGACATTGCTTCACAACTGGTGATGAAGTGGGCGCGACATGGTCCCAACCATTCGATCAATGTTGTCGATGACTTCACAAGACTAACTCTCGATACCATCGCATTGTGTGCCATGGATTACCGCTTCAACTCCTACTATTCGGAGAGCATGCATCCCATGATTCAGGCCATGGCGGACTTCTTGAAAGTCAGCGGAGACCGCGCGCGACGAGATGTCGTTACGCAGATGTTTTACCGTGGCGAGACCCAGAAGTATGAGGAAGATATTGAGCTGTTGAGAAAGACAAGTTACGAAGTCATCAATACACGTAAACAGAACCCAACAGACAAGAAGGATCTCCTGAACGGTATGCTGAAGGGTGTCGACCCAAAGACTGGCAAGACCATGTCGGTGAGTGGCCAGCATAGCAAGTACCGCATTTTATTCGAGCTAATGACTACACAGGATGACAGCGTGGTTGATAACATGATCACATTCCTGATTGCCGGACACGAGACAACATCAGGACTCCTTTCCTTCACGTGGTTCTATCTGCTTAAGAACCCTGCTGCTTACGAAGCTGCACAACAAGAAGTAGATCGTGTTATTGGAACAGGTCCGATTACGATCGATCATCTGACAAAACTCCCATACATCAATGCGGTTCTACGAGAATCTCTGCGCCTATCGCCTACAGCACCAGCGATCACAATCACTGCAAAGGAGGACACAACGATCGGCGGCAAGTACCCCGTCAAGGCTGGCACACCGCTTGTCGCAGTCTTCCCCAAGATTCATCGTGATCCCGCGGTATATGGAGAAGATGCAGAGGAGTTCCGACCCGAACGAATGCTCGATGAAGAATTCAACCGACGCGAGAAGGAGTACCCGAACTCGTGGAAGCCATTTGGAAACGGTATGCGAGGCTGCATTGGTCGACCATTTGCATGGCAAGAGGCCTTGTTGGTGATGGCGATACTCTTACAGAACTTCAACTTCACCATGGACGATCCATCATACCAGCTCCAGATCAAGCAGACCCTCACCATTAAGCCCAAAGATTTCCGCATGCGTGCACAGCTGCGCAGCGGTGTGTCTGCTACCATGCTTGAGCGTGCGCTTGCCTCCGCTGGGATCAATGACGCTCCGCCAGCGAAAGGTGCACCTCAAGCGCGCAAAGAGAAGCTGGCGAAGGGAAAGCCTATGTCTATCTACTATGGATCGAACAGCGGAACTTGCGAAGCTCTCGCCAGCCGACTGGCTAGTGACGCTGCGAACCACGGGTTCAGGGCTGATGTTGACACCCTAGACACTGCCAAAGACAACCTCCCAACGGATCGACCTGTAGTAATCGTCACAGCCTCATACGAAGGTCAACCTCCTGATAATGCTGCCCACTTCGTCCAGTGGGTGGGCACTCTCAAGGAAGACGAACTGAAAGACGTATCGTACGCTGTCTTCGGTTGTGGACATCGTGATTGGGCGAAGACTTTCCACAAGGTCCCCAAATATCTCAACGAGCAGCTTGAGAAGGTTGGCGCCACCCGTCTTGTAGACATTGGTACCGCAGACGCCGCCCAGGGAGACATCTTCACCGACTTTGAAGGCTGGGAGGATCAGGTCTTCTGGCCCGCGCTTCGACAGAAGTACGGTTCTGGCGATGCTGATGGTGAAAGCTCAGTGGAAACCACTCTCGATGTCGAAATATCGACGCCTCGATCCTCAATCCTGCGTCAGGATGTCCGTGAGGCACGCGTGGAGGATATTCAGGTCCTTTCTGGCTCGGGTGTATCTGAGAAGAGACATATTGAGATCAGCTTGCCTTCAGACATGACATACTCTGCCGGCGACTATCTTGCCATCCTGCCGCTCAACCCTAAGGAGAACGTCCAGCGCGCCATGAGATACTTCGGTCTGTCTTGGGATAGCACACTGACTCTGTCATCTGCTGGACCTACCACTTTGCCAGTTGACCAGCCCATCAGTGCTGTCGACGTCTTTGGCGCCTACATGGAACTTGCGCAGCCAGCGAGTAAGCGTAATGTACATGCTCTGGCAGACGCAACCCGCGACGAGGCTACCCACAAAGAGCTCTCTCGTCTGGCCGAAGAGGCTTTCACAGAGGAGATTACCGCAAAGCGAGTCTCCGTATTGGATCTGCTTGAGCGGTTCCCTGCTGTGCAGCTCCCACTTGGTGTCTTCCTGAAGATGCAGCCACCCATGCGCGTGCGCCAGTACTCGATCTCCTCTTCGCCGCTATGGAACTCCAACAACGTTACACTGACTTACGCCGTGGTCGACCAGCCCGCTTTGAGCGGCCAGGGGCGTTTCGTCGGTGTTGCTACGAACTACCTGTCCAGCCTTGCAAAGGGCGACAAGCTGCACGTCAGCGTTCGCTCCAGCCACCAAGCGTTCCACCTCCCCAAGGACTCCAAGAACGTGCCCGTGATCATGATCGCCGCAGGCACAGGTAAGCCTCCCCACTTTCTTCTAGCTACTATCCACTAACACTCTCCAGGTCTCGCTCCCTTCCGCGGCTTCATCCAAGAGCGCGCCGCGCAGCTCGCCGCCGGCCGCGAACTCGCGCCCGCTCTGCTCTTCTACGGCTGCCACAGCCCCGACAGCGATCTTCTCTACGCCGACTTGCTCAAGCGCTGGGAGCAGTTGGGCGCTGTGTCGCTTCGCTTCGCCTTCTCCCGCGCATCTGACCAGTCCGAGGGCTGCAAATACGTGCAAGACCGCCTGTACCACGACCGCGAGGAAATTGTGGATCTGTTTGGCAAGGGCGCTAAGCTATTCGTGTGCGGCAGCAGGGATGTTGGTGATGGGGCTCAGGAGACATTGATCAAGATTGCGAAGGAGACGAAGTCGAAGAAGGACGGGAAGGAGGTGGATGATCAAAAGGCGAGGGAGTGGTTTGAGGGTTTGAGGAACGAGAGATTTGCTACGGATGTGTTTGCTTAGGCTGTTGGAGACACCAACGTCGAGTTAATCTGGCGAGAGAAAGTTTGCATTCAATTGGTCTCTTCGACAGCACTCAGCTATTACTTTTGACACGATTCTTATGGATTGTTGTCAGCTGGCACTTATAGTTCAGCGTTTCAATTACAAAAATTTGATTCGGTCATTGTATGATCTTTCGCTTCTTCAAATGCGGAATTCGACAGACAATAAAAGCACTAGTCTGACCTTTATTTTATGAGATTCTGCTATCGATGCTGTACGAGTCACATGAAATCATGTCCTTGCCACATGGACATTTTGTTTCGAGTATTGTTCACAGCGACCACGTGCTCCACTTCCACGATTTTTTGGAATCATCTAAAGGGCAATTCAGGGCTTTCAGCTATACTGATTGAACATTTTAGCCTCCCTCATGACGTAAGACCAGGCCACCACTGCGGACCACCGCCCTCTCTACGAAAACAGGGCGTGACGAGCGAATATGAGAAAACCAATGTTTTTATACTTTCGGGTCTTCAGAGGCCAAATTTTCCTTCACAATCGTTAAAAATCCTATTCCAACATGGCAGCAGCCGAATGGGCCGAATCCCAGCGCTCAGGCTGGCTATGCCAGCTTTACGGCACAGGCAGTGAAGATGGCACACGAAGCCTGCCTCCAGATTGCATACAATCTAGATTGCTCAGCGTACTAGAGAGTCTCTTATCCTTTGCCATCACGCCTAGCGAAGCAGCTGCCCAGACAACGTCCCTCATTCTGACACAGAAAGACGTTCATACTCCTTGGTCCAACCACATCGGACTGTACTACGGTGCAGCGCATGACTTCGAAGATGGGAGGGTCCTGAATATCTTGGTGGACTACCTTGCCGAGCTAGCGAGTCTCCCCGATGCCATCAACGAGGGGCCAGAGGCGAAAACTACCTCGACAAGTTTCGGTGATAAGCATATAGAGCCAGGTCAACCGATTGTCTTCGAAACTGGCAAGCTATGGAGTGACTTGCCCGAGTTCTCATGGCACCTGACAGAGAGTTTACAAGGTAAGCATACCTAAGCCTTACATATTCTATATACTGTGCAGCCAACCTAACATCGGTTTTCAGGTCCAGAACAATACCTCAAGTACCACGGCGGACGCAAAGAGCCGCTGGGTGCAATGCAGGCATGGAAGAACCTTAATACCTATCTCGCGCTCAGAGCTATACATCCCAAAGCGCAGAGCATCCCGGCCATGGCGGGCGGGGCGAGGTTGGGTGTTCGAACCTTGGCTATGGCGACTGAGCAATCGAGTGATTCACGTCTGGGAAGAAATTCAGGGTTGCATGCACCGGCTGCTGCGCAGTGGCTACGTATAGCCGGCAGAGAGATTGAGCAGCTTTGTAAAGAGGAGACGGAGTTGTGGCCTATGGGGAAGCTGTGGGAGGAGAAGGGTGGACTGAAGGTGTGCGATGGAAAGAGACTGGCTTTCTGGAGGGACAGATTGACGCAGATGGGATACTAGATGTTATCGTGTTGTCCTTCGCAACTTTTCGGCGATGAAGGTCTTGCCTAGTGAGTCTGGGTGGAGATTACCAGATTGGGCACGGGATCTAGTGCTGACAGAGGGCTATTCTAGTACTACGAAGATCGCATTCGAGCTCTTCAGGCCTACCGTCCCAGCAGACAGTCTTTATGCACGTGCTGAAACTATGTTGAGGTCAAGAACAGGTTGAGAACCCATGTTCACATGCAAGCGCGCCCCACGGGCCAATCGGACGACGTCATGCAGGTGGCTGCTAGCTCATTACCCTGCCAACACACAACAGGGCTGGGCGGCAACAACACCCGCCCAGCCACCGGCGCCGTGAGTGTGGTCGACGACAGTTCCTCGAGCAAGAGCCCTGTCGCCGCGTCCAGCAATTGGTGCTACATCACTTTGCCAACGTCTCAATTGCACCTGCACATTTCAGTCCAGAACGCGTGTGTGTTTGTTTACCCCACACTTTCACTGTACCCCAATCGCCCGGTACAGCTGAGCTGAGCTGAGCTCCATTCCATTCCACGGGCCCACCTCGTCCCTCTCCCACGTTGTTTTCACCTCACGCCCACCATGCGCTCCGCCGCCCTTGCGCCTCTCCTCCTTGCGCCGCTGGCTCTCGCCGCGCCGGATGCCCTAGCCGCCTTTGAGCCCGCCGTCGCCCAGCTCGAGCAGCTCCCAACCTCAACCAACGACACCACCCCCGTCGACGCCATCGCCGAGCTCCTCAAGCGCGATGTCTGCGCGAAGAGCTACTACCAGTGTAGCAACGCCCCCAGCGTGTGCTGCCCACGCACTGCCATCTGCTCCGCCGATCGCAACAACGTAGTAGGGTGCTGCCCGCAAGGCGTCGCGTGTACAGGCACCGTCGCAACACCCACCGCCAGCGGTACCACCGCACCCTTCGTCACCGCCACTACCACCGGCTCCTCCGGCCCCTTCATCCAAGCCTCCAACACGGCCAGCGCCGCCGCCTCAACGGTATCCAACGCCTTCTACCCCTTTCCCTACATCGCCACCACTTACACCAACGCAGCTGCCTGCTCCAGCGCTTATACGCGCTGTCAAAGCGATGCTGCGAGCTGTACGAATGCGTTGATGGGCGGTGCCCAGGGCGTCACGGTTGTTGCGCCGAATGGGGGCGGAGCGACCATCACCGCGGTCCCGAGTCTGGGCGCTGCGAGTGCGAGTGAGGTGTGTGCCAGTCTGAGCAGCCAGGCGTGCTATGGGCTGCAAGTCGCGGCGTGTGCCCGGTTTGGGAACGCGGCGCCAGCGAGGTGTAAGGGAGCCATTGGGGCTGTGGGCGTTGCGTTGGGGGTTGCGGGGCAGTTGATATGAAGGAGGAGGAGGGGAGGAAGGGAAAGTGGGCGGTGGTGTTTGTCTTTTTCTCCATGTCGATATTCTGGGACAGAGACTGATGAACGCGGCTTCGGCCGCCAAGGGGGGGCGTGATTGCTTGCATGGCGTTAGTCCACACCAGCGGGTTCCTTTCATGATTAGCGACGATTCGATAACGACCGTACATACTTATGCTCAATGCCAAAATCTACTCTGCGCTATTCTAGCATCCGATACTGTGATCACATGCAACATATTGGCATGTTAGCACACCACCACTCCAGCTCCCATCCCCCACCCAAAATGAGGATATCTGTTATCTATTGGCCCACCCTTCCTGCATCGACGCGCATCTCCCGTCCCCTCCCCACACGCACAAAAACTAGTGCGGCTCCGCTCCCACCCATCCTCCCGCTTTCTCTACGCTACGAAATCGCTACCCACTTATCGATAACAAAACACTAGCCTACCGAAATACATACATCACACCCACCGCCTCCCCATCCGCAACCTAACCAGTCACTCGCTTTAAGAACAAAGAAAAGACACCAATGTACAACCCCTTCTCCCGCGCCCCCCGCGGCGGCGCAGCATGGTTCAATGCGGGTCCCGTGTCCTCGTTTCCCGCTATCGATGCGGAGAATAACGGGCCGTTGGCGCAGCAGCGGAAGTGCAACGAGGTGTTTGCGCCAGGGTGTAAGGTCTTCCATGTGCCTGTGGAGGATGCTGCACAAGCGAGTGTTGTCGCGATAGACGAGTGGAAGGATGAGGGCGTGGGGAGTGCGAAGGAGCAGGTTATGGTGTTTAGGTATGAGGGGAAATTTGTAGCGGTTGATCATGTAGGTTTAATTATTCGTTTGTTCACACACACCAGGACCTGGATTGCAGTGTTCTCCGATATTCGATTGGGCTTTGAGATTTGTTTTTGGCTTGTGCGGCTTGAGGTACAGGAAATGTTCGGCGTCTTTTCTATTTTTCAATTTGCAATTTGCTGTCGGTCTTAGCTCTGGTTTTGTTTCTTCACTTGCGTGTATTTCTATAGAAGATCTCAGATCGGCTACCACTACCCTACATGTCTCTAACATGCATGTGCAGGAATGTCCACACTCCTCCTTCCCACTCAGCAACGGGACGCCCTTCGACATCGAAGACTTCGGCGTGAAGTTGAGTGCGGGAATAACGTGTCCGAAGCACGACTGGAGCTTTGATTTGTTTACAGGGAGGAGTGATAGAGGGAGTTATCGGTTGAAGATTTGGGAGACGGAAGTTAGGAAAGGAGACAGTGGGGAAGAGGAGCAGGTTTGGGTTAGGCGGAAGCAGAGGATCGGGTGAAGAGGTGGTGGAGGGCTGGTGGGGAGGCTAGGAGATTTTTTAGCTGGAGGGGTTGCTGTGAAGCCGTTGGGTTTGTGAGAGGGGAAGAGGTGCGAAGGACAGGCTTGGATGGTGGTGGTGGTGGCGACAGAATTGTTCTCAATTCTCACAAGAACGCTGCCGTGGTCATGTGTATAGAAATGAAAATGTGGGTCACAAAAATGACGCCGGATGCTAGATCACGGGCCACTTTGGGAGCAAATACAGCCAGGCGGTTGGAGGTGGGCACAACACCAATGAGGGCCGCTTTGCTCAATCCCCCAATCACTTGTCAATCCACGTGTCAAGTTCGACACAACTTCGATGAGACCACTGAGTGAGTACTACATTTTTTACGTTCCAGCATGATTAAGATCAATACTTGCTCGGGCATTGCCCTTTCTGTCCACAAGCTAGATGGGACTGGACGTTGTGCTACTGGCCATATTCGGGTCCAGTGTAGATACTTTCTCCATCTGATATATTCCCAGCCCGTCCAAAGATAACAAGAGGTAATTGTGTCCGAAAAGCATGGCAAGACTTCTTCACTGACGGTTGGCTGCTATGACAGGTTATGAAGTAATTGAATCTGAGTTGTGATTGGCCAAAGTCCAACTGCTGACTGAGCCATTGGCAATGCGCTGCGTTGCCGGACGTTCTCTAACTCTCTCCGTGTGTTCATATGATCGTGATCTCCGTATATTCATCATCAAAAAGGTGATGATCGGGGATGTCTGCCCATCCTATTCTGCGGTAGACGTGCCGTTCTTCGTCAATAGCGGAAAGGAGTATAGTACCAACAGGATTACTACCAGTGCCTCTATAAATCAAGATGCAGCACTTCACAGTCTTTTCTTGTTCTGCCGGCTCATCGTCGATCGTATCAAAGTGGACGTACAAGTTCTCCGACTTGTATTTGAGGATCCACTGGTCATATTCTTCGTTAAAATCATGGATTGCAGTTGCACACCCCAGCCGACAGCTGATCTTGACTTCCGGTCCGATGAGAGAAATTACTCGAGCCAGATTGACGTATTCACACCCAGGATATTTGTGTGGAAAGAACACTTGCCCATCTATGGATCCCCAGGACCATGATGGAATTCCAGGTATACGTCCTGATACATGTGATTCGATAGACATTGGGTAGGACTCCCAAGCCAGCGTCTGTGGCGGTACGGGTTTAAAAGTGCCACACTCGAACTCAATGCCACAGGCCAGCGCAATTTCGTTTCCCAGTCCTGTAATCGCCGGTATTCTGTCTGATTTGACGCTGAAGGATCTCTTGCACAAATTCTCAATGGTAACCAACCATGCTGACAGATCATACCGTTGAGGTAGGTCCTCAAGGCATGAGTCTGTCTGTGCAGATTGTCGTCCCAGGGTTTGGTAGCGTTTCAACTGTTCCACAATCTGGGGAATCCTTATCGGGAACTTCTCATTATCATCCTGATTGACTGAGGTTATTGCGTACTCAGAAGCATTCAGCTCGTCGCACTGCCAAAATATGCCATCATCAGTCCAGTAGAGAATACGTGATGCCAGCATGCGCTCTTGCAATACCCATCCTCGTGATGAGAGTGGTGATAACTTATCAATCCATTTCCACTCTGCGATCCTTGCTTGGAGCCTAAGTACATTCCGAGGCTTGCCGTCGATCTGATCACCATAAAGATAGCAGTTGCGGACTGGCCAACGTGCAGCGTTTCTCCGATGCGCAAATCCTGAATTGCTGCTGCTTCCGTTACTCGCAGCAATCGTTAGCTCTGAATATCTGTACACCTTGCCCATTGTAGGTAGCTCTTTTTCCCAGTCTGAGCTCTCGCTTGAACTCCCTTGTATGATACAAAGAGCATCGATCCATAGGTATTTGATCTTGAGGTTCTGCGTTACGAGGATTGCATCCTGTATTGTTTGAGGTAAGGACTCTACTTTGATACCTTCTGGTCTGAGTCTGCGACTCAGGTTCTCTATTGTAGTACAGGCTGTGGAGTTACTTGCACCCCAACAATAACTGAGAGTAACGTAGCTAGCTTCTGCACGATCGGGAATCCCATCAGAGAGCACCAGGCGGATCGACTGCTGTCCCGGAATGCCGACGTCGAGAAGCCTTGTAGGAAGGAATCTGTCATTATCGGCAATATGTGACCAGCATTGCTTGTGTCAATCACGACACATTGATAGCCATTCATTGCACAAGTCCACGGAAAATTGCAAAGACGGGTTGGCTTCTCGTAGTTCGTCAAACTCCAGAAATTTGCTTGGTGTATCGCATGGAATAGATGTTTGATGGATTTCCATAAAAAAATCTTGTCGAGATTTGACGTGCAATGCGATTCCATGAGGGCTGAGCTCATAGAGAAGATGAATAGCGTAATCTGAGAATGCCGAGAAATACCTTTTGACATTGAGCCTTTGGCTATACCAACACTCGCGACGAATGAACATACAAAGCTCACAAACGCTGTCTGCGCATGCCGCCAGCTCAGTATAGCTATCATGAATCTTGATGTCGATGGGTTCATTATGCCCGCCATGGCCATCTGGATGGAATATTTGATCTCTGAACCTCTCACATCCTTCGCAAAGCGACATCGTGAGTCGTTGTGAAGAGAGCGACCGAGGACGATGTCAACATGGGCTCGGATCAATATGCGCTTGAAAAGATCCGAAACTTTTGAGATCGATCAGTTAGGTCTTTGCCACCAACAAATTGCACCAGAAGACTTACAAGAACGCAGCCTCAGTTCAAGACGACATTAGGCAGCAGACAACATGCCAGACGTATTCACAAAGCGTTAGTGATGGAGGATGTGCTGTTCCGGCATCATACAGCCTTGTGCTGTACTATCACACCAAGTTGTGAATCAGAGGCTTCCACGGAGCATATGCTGTCAGTGGTCAAAGACTCGAATCTGAAGACGGGCGGTTAGGAAAGGGTGGTGTGAGATTGAAAATACGAAGCGGGGTGCCTGCCTCGTCATGCTTGGCTGCAGCTTGCTCCACTACGCTACCCAATACAGTCTCTTAGAGTCGATCTCACCTGCCGCAGCAGCTGACACCAATCCCAGATAGCCCATAGTGGACAATAGCTGCAATGCACCGACATAAACCGTATGTAGCTCTTTCGGAAATTCTTTGAGTGAGCGCAAGTTCGATACCGCTGTGTACGAGAATACATATCAGTGGGCATGAGGTGACCCATGAGAAGAGTTCAACATCGAGGCAAAGTCGACATGCACCAGCACAAACTTAGACCTCATGTAACGAGTGCCATTACCTAATGCTACCCTATGCTATCCTATGCTGCACAAACGCCCCAATCCTCCAAAGACCTGTTATACAACGGCTAACGTTAACGCCAACAATCGCAAACGCTTCTCAAGATGTGCTAACAACCGATAATAAGGACGAGCGCTCGCATGCGCTACATACACATAGACTCGCTCTGCAACGCTCGTACCGCCTTGGAGCTCACGGCGATGCCTCCACTCCTCGAACCTGACTCAGACCTAGGCCTTCAACCTCCTCTCCTCGCACTTAACACAAACCGGATCCTGACTATCGCCGCGCAGGAAGTAGCGTCCATCATCGAAGGGGCCCTTGCACTCCTACACACTGTTAGCCATACTCTCAAAACCGCAGAAAAGGTAAAATACTCACCACACAAGCAAAACACCCTTGATGCCACTCCGCCCCGAGCGCCTTAACCACCGTATCCGTCACCGGCTTCCTACACCCCTTACACTTTGCACTGAACCGATTGGTATGACAATTAACACACCACGCATACCCATCCTTCTCCACAAACGGGGTATCATGCGTAAACGGATCACCACACTGCGCACAAAAGAAGTGACCGGGGTGCCACTCCGCACCACACGCGACAATAACCTCTCCCTCAATCGGCGTCGTGCAACTCTTACACCTGGGACTAAAACACTCGTGGAAATCCAGATGGCAGTAGAACCGCGGCGCCTCGTCGGTTCCATCTCTCTCCTCCAGCTCCGCCATTTTCTGCGGCGTATCCCAGCCAGGCAGAAACTCGATGTCCTCGCCGCGCTGGCGGGCGCGGATGCGCTCAACGCGAGCGCCGTGTTTGGCGGAGGGCTCTGGGTAGAAGGCTACGCATTCGAGTTTCTCGCCACATTGGTAGCAGCTGAAGCAGTGTGGGTGGAAGCGACAGCCTCCCGCGGAGACAATGCGGCCGCTGATGGGGAGCGCGCACGCGGTGCATTGGGCACCTGTGCGGACGGCGGTGGGAGTCCAGTGGGTGCGGGCGGAGGAGGGGAGGGGCCGGGAGGAGGTGGTGGAGGGGAGGGGGCGAGTGGATGGAGGTTGTGGGGTGGAGGAGCGGTTGGTATATTTGCGTGGATCGGGAAGGGGCCGGGTTGAAGTATCGCTTACGTTGATAGAGGGTGTGACGGAGACGGACGGCGCATTGATTGTTGGGATGGGGCGGGGTGATGGTGTATCGTTGACGGAGATGGTGGGAACGTCGCTAGGAAGGTTGATCACCGGCGCGTTGAAGCTGTGGCCCCTGGTCATGGAGGGAGTCTCATTGACGGAGATGCTGGGGACGGCTTGCGTGGTCGATACACGATTGAAGCGACCTCGAGGCGGGGCGGTAGTCGATGAGGGAGCATCACTGACGGAAATTGTGGGGATGGGTGGTGAGACACCTATGGTAGGGATGCTGCCAGACCGGCCATGGTTGGAAGAGGGCGTCTCGCTGATGGAAATCGTGGGGATGGTCGAAACTGACTGTGGTCTGCTGAAGCGGCTTCTACTGGCTGGTCGCACTTCGCTGACTGCTATGCTCGGGATAGGTGGTTGGGGCCGCGCTGAAGGAGACGGTAGCGCATATGGATCTGCTGGCACAGGTGGAGTTGCTGACTTAGCGGGAAGTGCATAGGGATCAGCTGGCACGGGCGGCACTGCAGGCGCGGTCGGGGTTGTAGATGGCGTGCTGGAAGCTGTGTTGACCCTACTCAACGGGCTGCGATTGGCAAATGGTCCCTTTGGCGTGGCAGGGCGACTGTTCCCCAACGGGGATGTTGAGCTGGATGGCCCGAACTCTTTCAATGGCGACGGCGATCCAGTAGCTGCTCTACTAGCCGGTCTATCAAACGGGCTAGCTGATCTGCTGGCAGGTCTCTCAAACGGGCTGGGTGATGCTCCCGATCTGCTCGTCGGTCTCTCAAACACACTCTTCCTCGTGGGCAACGTGGGCTCCGTAGCCGCCTTCTCCAATGGCCGCGGCGCTGGAGTTGGCTCTGGCTTGGGATCTGCAGGCAAGATGGACTTTTCCTCTTTCAGCTCCACTACACCATAGTCTTTCTGGAAGGACACGATCGGCCGCCCAGGCGCGTCAGACACCATAGTCGGAGTAGGCAGCTTTGCACTGCGGTTCTTCAAACTGAACCCGGTAGCAGCGCGCAACTCATCACTTCTGATCTCTTTCCCATCCTTCATCTTAATCTCTGGCTCGTTCTCTGCATTTGCCTTGGTCACCTCGCTCAGCTTGGACTTGTTGGTGTTGAGCGTGTAGCCTGCATTCCGCGACTGAGACGGCTCATTCCTGTGGATCTCGTATTTGTCGAAGCGCTTCATACTGACAATAGGATCTGTATTGCTCCTTACCATACCACCACTGTTACTCTTAATCGACTGGAATCGTGTGAAGGGGTTCCGCCGCATCCCCAGGGGTAAGGGAACAGGCTTCGGAGGCTCGGCTGCCATGGGGGTCGGTGCGGGAGCAGGGGGTGCTTCCTCGTCCGTCTCCTCGTAGATTTGGTCGTTGGGGTTCTGGAACAGACTGCCGCTGGGCTTGCGGTGGGAGCCACTTGTTTTGCGTTGTTGTGGCAGGTCCGCAGACGCTTTCGCGATCTTAAGCTCGAACGCGTCTTTGGTAGGAGACGAGCTGAAGAGCGGACTTGGTGTTGGAGACGCGTCTGAGCAAGTCGCATCCACGTGATCTTGCAGACTGCTACATCTGCTACCGGCTGAGCTACTAATCGAGTGCCTCTTCCGCATCTTCGAATTGGCACGCTGAAGGTCCTGCTCCACGTTTTCTGTCGGTCCTACACTGCGGCTTCGCGTTCGCTGCAGCTTCGGTCGCTGAAGCGTCCTACTCCCAGATCCAGGATAGGCGTAGGGCGCGTTGGGATTGTTCTCCGGCGCGTTTGGATTACGGTGCTTCCAGACGATTTCAGCAGCTTCGTCGCGCGCCACCTCATACAGCCTCTCTTCAGCGTCAAGGTCCAATTTCCCTAAAGCTGCAGCTGTCTCGCCAGACTGGTCGTTTTCTGTGTTGATTTGGGCGCTCTCTCGATTTGACGGCGGTTGCACCAGAGCTTTCCCCGTTATCTCCACGCCTTTGATCGCCCCAGCCTCCCCAACCCCCCGACGAAGCAACTGCGGTGTCGTTGCAGCATTTGACTGGGCGGCGCCTGAGATTTCTGCAGCCTTTGCAGCCTGCAGCGAAGAGACAGTCGGTATGTCCTGCACGCGCGAGTTCTCTCTATTGGACCACGTCTTGAAGTGTGCTGGTGGCGGGCGGGAGCCCGTTGGGCGGGCAGGGCGATTGGTGCGCAGGTCCTGAAGGTAGTTTTCTGCAGCAACGTGAGCACAACGCTTCTCGCGAAAATGAATTCTCTTCATACTCATCTGCTGCGGCGTGTAATATGTCCCCGGCCCCGGCGTGCCTGCGCCTTCTGTAACCCATTGCGTGGGCTGCATCTGATCTGTATGATAGCCGCCGTTGCAAACGCGCAGTCGCTGAGCTCCGGTATTACGCGCCTAATAGGAACAAAACAGAAAGAAGACGGTCCTTTAAAGCAAAGCAGAAAGAAGAGAATGTATTCAAGTAGCACAGCGACTGTTCTTCCAAGCAACCACAGCTTCTGCAACGCGCATGGAGCTTTTGTCCATGTTGCGATTCGACAGAGCGGAGCGAGCGTTGCCCAGCGCAACCAGCCTCCTGTGACGCTCGACGGCCAGACCGCCTTCACCTGCAGCGCGCCATCAGCGCAGCCTATGGTTACTGCCATCCTTGCATCCTTGGTGCAAATCCCCAGATATCGAAGTGCAGATCAGGATGTCCTGACATGTCAATGTCATATCGATAGCTGGCCGTTCGCGAATGAATCGTGCTGGCAGGGTTGCGCCGTGAAATGGTAATTGCGCTGCCGGATTACTGGTACGCTTCGTACCGTTTGGAGCCCGTGCGTGTGCAAGGCTGGCCGGCCTCAATTATTGCAAAAGCTAACAGAAGGGTCGTAAAGACGTTAACCCAGCTCTGTTGGCACATAAATACGTAGGACGTGCGTTGCTGCTCTTTGATACTCGTACATCATGAAAATCTAGCCCACCATCCGCCCTTTGCTCTCCCTTCGACCATCCCTGGTCACTGCGCCGGCCAAGATTCAGTACAATAAGTGTCTGTGCACGCGAGGCTGCTAGCTTTAGACATCGCGAATATGTATCGTGACTGAGTTTCGCGAATTTGGCCGTGAATGGGTAGTCTACATGAGAGAAGAGACGTATGGTAATCAAAAGCGGCGAGTAGCCCTCAAAACGCCCCCTCCCTACCCAAATACAAAAAAAGCAAACAATCTTAAAAACGAGGGGGTATCCAATAATCAATCGACCAACCGAGCAACCCCATCTATCACACACCACCTATCGCTCAACTCCTCGCTGCTCCAGGCACATCCACGTTAGCCCCATGCGGCGGTCCCATAGAATCCCATCCGAGCGGCACACTCTCCATTACGCTCTCCAACATACTATTCCACGTGCCCGGCGTAATCGCCGCGTCCATCTCCGTCCCCATGTCCACTCCAGTATTCATAGCGCTGAACTCCCAGTCAAATCCATTGTCATACGCGCCGTTGTGGATCGCATCGGAGGGGTATGCATTCATGGGGACGTCAGAACTCGTGGTATCAGTTGGGAAAAGGGGTGCCATGGAAGCGGCAGTGCCGTTCTGCTGCTGTTGTGTCTGAGCCTGGGATTGTTGGGTCTGAGATAACGGCATGGAGGCTGAGGTGAAGCGGGGTGAGGCCCGATATGGGAGGTGGTGTTCTGTCTGCGGGCCCCCAGGTGAGTACGAGGAATGTGATGTTGATCCGCCACGCGACTGGGAGTTGATGGTTGAGGGGCTGGGTTGATCACCGGAGAGATCCATATCAGTGGGGGTGTTGTCGTTGAAAATGAATGTGGCGGCGCCCGGCGGGGCACCTCGGTGGGGTGAAAATTCTTGGTTGATATCTGTTGAGTTTCGCAGAGGCACAAAGGGAGCTGGCTGCGGTGAGATCTCGATGCCAATGTTTGACGTTCCGAAGGCCGGAGGTTGTCCGTTGCTGTTTGAAAACTGTGGCACCGTGTTGGAGGAGCTAGCTCTGCTATTGGCGAATTGATTAATGGGTGCGCTCTGCGATTGAGTTTCGCGGATCTCGTAGATGGAGCTACAGCCCACTGTGTCAGTGTTGACGGGTATGACGGCATTCTTCTTCTCCACAGGCATGTATGGTTTCTCAATGCCAGCGCCCTCGAGATCCAGGTCGAGTTGCACCAAGAATGACTCAGTCAATGGATTCTTGCGGCGAAGGGCTTGCATAGCCTGGAGAAGGAACTGCAGCGATGACTTCATCTGTTGGTCGTTCGGTCGTGTCTTGAGATACTGAACAAAGACTCTTGCTGCTACATAGACGCAGAACGATATGAAAGGATTCGTCTGGATATGTTAGATCTCAAGTCTGCAATTGCTTAGGGGCATGACTTACTGCTGAGAGGTCCATGTGACTGATCTGACGCATAATGGAAGCTATCTCTGCAGCCGCAGTCACACATCGGATCTTGCTTTCGTTGCCAACGCTCACAGGCAGCTGGTGCTTGTCGGCTTTGAAGATGGCTGCTTGGTGCAGGCAGATCGCCGAAGTCTGGATACACATGTTTGTAAAGACAACATTTGGGTCGTCACGTCCGCCCGGCATACGCAAGGCATCAGGCAGATGCAACGAAGTCTGGAGGAGGATCTGTTCGATCTGACGATGGCGAGTCCAAAAGCCACCGTTTAGATCGCTGTCGTTGTCGTCTGCTGCTGGACGATGCAGATGAAGCAGATTGCGGCCGAACATTGCCGACGTCAGAACAATACCGCCAAGTGATGTGAGATTTGCTGCGCCCAAAGGATTGAGACATTGGTCGAGAGACCCAGTGGCCATTGCTCTGCTTCTTTCAAATGCGTCTTCAGACGAAGGAAGGTTCGTCTTGATCTGAGGAATTGTCAGCTGTGCAATAACCTTACAAAAACATCCAGACTTACATCGCGTTCATCGATGATCATGGGCCAGCCTGTGCCAATGCTTGCATAGCGGTCAATGGAGAAGCAGATCCAGAACGTCCGTCTGCGCTCTTCCCGCTCTGTCCAATCCTTTGGGGGTGGGAGGCATTGCTTGACATCCAAACCAACCCCGTCAAGACGATGGAGCTGCATCATCTGCGCCAGTCTCACGCATCGGCCGGAAGATAGCCAGGCTCGTGGGAAATACATGCTCTTGAATTCGTAGGAGCATATCAGTGCCCACGCTTGGCAATGCGACAGCGTGATAGTCCCCTCTCCATGGCCGCGCATCTCGTCGAGCTGGGCATATTTCCTGGCTCGCTGGTAGAAGTGCTCCTGCAATGCGTCGTATTTGTCTGCCACAGAAGCCGCCATTGTCCACATGGCATACCGCAGACACACCGGTGGTCGCATATGGGGCGCAAGGTCTAGCGCAGCCATGAACCGCGGCCGGTGAATGAGAGGCAGCGAGGGGTGTATTTTCTTGAAGTAGATCTGGTAGCTGGGTGTTATGTCAGAATGCTGCTTCAGGACAACGTCTTCAACACTTGGGCTTACAGTTCCTGCATGACATCCTCGGGAGGCAGTGGCTCTTCTAGTCCCAAGCTGATCATTTCCCACTGGAACTCTTGCTCCTCGCCGTTTGTGTTATTGAGAGCCTCATTCTGGAACGTTGATGCAGATGCGTTTCTCGAGTCTAGCAGGTTCTCAAACGACGTATCGAAGGGATTCGACGACCCTGTTCGCGTAGTGGGTGCCCCTTGTACAGTGTTGGCGACATAGGCCGTAGTCGAGTCTTGCCGGGGCGCATCTTGGGTCGAATCGGCCGACTCCTGGCTCTTGAGTAGGGTCTCGACTTGTTCTGGAGGATGGCAATCAGTAAGGTGAGGTGGGGTGGGTGGACTCGCGCCTCAGCTTACGCAGTCGCTGCTCCAACAGCTTCACGTATCCTCTCTTCGGCCCGCTCTTCTTGCGTACCTCGTCGTAGGCACAATCGTGCGACAAGCGCTTGCAGGTTGCGCAAGTCGGGCGAGCGCCATCGCAGCGCAGCTTTCTCTTGCGGCACAGCACGCACGCTATCCTCTTCTGTTTGGCGGCGTTATCGTTGGGCGCATCTTGGCTGTTGGTTCGAACGGGTGATTGCCGATCGCCGTTGGGAACTGGTGTTTGCTGTGTCAGATCGTTGAAATAACTCTCATCCGGCGACTCGGAATCTGGCGAGGGCATCTTTGCGCCCGGAGTATCTAGGTGGTTGCCTGAAGCTCAAGGAGCGGCGTAGGTGCTGATATCCTGCGCAGTAAGCACGGCAAAAGAGGGCCCCTCAAGCTTTTTCCAAGACGGCGAGAAGTCGGGCAGATCCCGAAAGTACAGGAGTAGTGTAGTCTTCGAAGTAAGCTTACACAGCACGTCGACAAAGAGCTCTATGTGGTTTAACCTTGGGACAGCTCCTACACCATAGGGTATTCAGGAGCCAACTCCGTCTACGCGATAAGGGAGCGTCGCGGGCTGTAAGCGAGCTTCACGGGAAGGCAGTGTAGGAAGTGTGCAGTCAGCATGTCAAAGCTGCAGCTGCATCGTTGGGCGTGGTGGTTCGTCTGCAGCCGCATCCGCCAGGCGTCCACTTTGGCGCGTGTCATCGAAGCCATTCTGGACAAATAATCGCGGACACGAGGAGAGACGGGGCCACAGCTTTCAGCCGCTTGACCACATTTGAGCAATGGCAGGCATGCTCTCCCAATTCACCTACATGTCCTACCTTCCCCTGCCTAAATACAGGTGCTCACAGCATTTGGTGTCTTGAAGGCCTGCAGCTCCGACCTCCGATCATTGAAGCGCGCGGGGTTGTTAGCGTAGCGCATATCCAGGAATAGCTAGCACATGCACTGGGACCAACAACAGAATGTCAGATGTTTCTGCCTGGAAATCATCGCCTCGGAGTTTTTTGGCCGCGCGTATGACGACATTGGACGTTCGCGATCGCAGGGGCTTAGACTCGGCAATAGGGCCGAGTTCCCTTTTCATCACGTAGTAGGACGAGTATTGTTTGTTGATATGTCAATCTCCAAGTTGGGTTGGTGCGTGATGTGTTCAGCGGCAGCTTGTTTTGCAGCCATGCAATATATGATACAGATTCGACAAACAGTACTGATATACAACGAGCTCGCTCAGCTGATCTACCTCGGCTTGCGCTTGCCCTGGTTTCGTGGTCGGTCCTGGACCAAGAATGTGTGCTTGTTCCTCTTGTATCGTGTCTTGTAACCTCCCTTGGCTGGAGTACCCCAGGGACTAACTGGGTGTACATTACCCTTCGATTTACCTCGTCCACCACCGTGAGGGTGGTCGGCTGTGCAATGTCAGCTTGTGCATTCCCAACTGTGGGGTGAGGGTACTGACCTGCGTTCATGGCTACACCACGAACCTCTGGTCTCCTTCCAAGCCATCGGGAACGTCCAGCTTTGCCAAGCGACTCAAAGTGCTTCTGGATGTTGCTGGCAACACCAATTGTGCAACACGCTTGCGGATCCACCTTGCGAATTTCTCCACTCTGCAGACGAACGATTACGCTCTTTGTGACCGTTCCCTTAGTCTTCTCCACCTCCTCCTTGTTCACAATAATTGCATATGTGCCTGCGCTGCGGCAGAACACACCCCCGCCCTTTGCCTTGGAGCCCACGTTGAAGACTTGCGAGCCAAGCGGCACCATGTGGATGGGCAGGCAGTTTCCTCGCGACGCTGTCTTCGCTGCGAGCATACCGGGATCGATAGTTCCGCCCATCTCATCGATCAGGTCCTGCGGAATACCGGTCCTGTAGCTCTCCACCTCATCTCCAGCACGCATGCCATCGGCGGCAACAATGTACGACTTCTCTCCCGTTGCGACTCTTGTGATAAGGGCCAGATGTGCGCTTCGGTTGGGGTCATACTCGATCCGCTCAACAATGTGCTTGCCGGGCAGGTAGCGCTTGTAGTCGACGATGCGTATGCGCCTCTTATGTCCTCCGCCCCTGTGTCGAACTGTAACGCGTCCGGTGTTGTTTCGGCCTCCCAAGTGCTGTCCCTTCCGCGCAATGGTGAGCTTCAGGAACGGCCTCCCCTTCCACAGATGGTCGTTGACGGCGCGCTTAAGGTGACGCAGACCGGGCGTGCGGGGCTTGTATGTGCGCAATGGAATGAATTTCTCCTTCCGGGGACCCTCGGCCGTGAGCACGCTGCCGTCAGCAGATGCAGTCGGCGCATAGGCGGCGGGCTTGATGAGCTGCTCGAAGCCCTGCGAGTAGTTGCGGGCGCTCAGCAGCGACTTTCCGAGGCGCGCCGCCTGGAAATGGCATATCCGGGGCTGCAGCATCGTGTCGAGGAGTGCCCGGGGGCGTGGCCGTGGGCGTTGATGCGGTGGGCGAGCTGCAATGGGCTGCGACGATGGCGTGTCGTGGTTGGAGGTGCTCGAAAGAAAATGGCGGCGTCGCATGCGGTTTAGCGCGGCTGGCAGGAAGGGGCCAAGAACGTTGCCAGGCCAGTGACGCTGCCCTGGTCGCTCCCTCTCGAAACCGCGCTTCACCTGCGGCTGCCAGTACATCTCAATCGCGCTGCAACTTCTTCTACACGGCCTGTCCATTCGCTCTGCACCTCGCCAGCTCGCTCTCCTCCGCACCCGGCATCATTTACGCGCGAGTTTTGGGCCAGCCCCCAGGTAAGACGCCCCCGTACGACGCGCTTTGGTGTTGGAGTGGGTCCCGCACTGGACACACGCCAGCCTCGAGTTCACGTCTCCCGCGCGTTGTTGGCGCAAAATCGAACACGTGACTTACCGCACACCAAAACAAACCAGCGTCTACATCTGCTTCCATCAACACACACCTTGGTGCAGCCCCGACTCTCGACCTCACCACCTCTCCCCCGCAAAGCACGCCGTCCCTGTGCACATTGGAGCTGGACTTCCCGCACGTCCGACTTCCTCCACAGGCGCTGTCATCCAAGGGTTCGTCGCGCCCCATCACCTCCATCACATCATCGCTGCCGCCCATCATATACCGTGTTTGGTATGCCAGGACTTGCAAACACCAAACACGATTGCGTTGTGCCGCCTCTTTCACACGTCCCCTTCCGTGTTCGGTGCTCTTGCAGTGCTGCCAGCCTTCACCGTCGACGCGTCTGCCTGTTCCTTTCACCAGCACCCATGCTGACCAGCCCAAACAGTGCATCGTAACACGGCCTCTACAAGCCGCCCCGCCCTACGACATACCCAGTCTTCTATAATACCACATTAGCCTTGATCAGCATCTATAGTATTGCTCGCCATGGTTACCGTACGTCTGCCTCGTCGTCAATCCCAAGCTTGACCTTTGATGTCTCAACCCAAAACGTCATAGCGGGGATTTCCCACTCACGCGTAACAAGCTACTGACACACTCATCCAGACCAGACCAACAAGGCAGCGTGCTGTCACCAACGAGAACGATGAGAACGCCGGCCCCACGCGCATGACGCGTGCAAAGGCTGCCGGTTTGGGCGCTGCTGCACACGCTGGCGACGTGCCCAAGAAGACCTTGGCCACCAAGAAGTCTACAGCTACCCTCAATGGTGCTACACGGGCTACAAGAACAACGCGTGCTGCTCTCGGCGATGTCAGCAACACCTTGAAGGTCGAGGGTGTCGGTGCTGCCGCGAAGGAGGGCAAGAAGCCTGCTGCTACCAAGGGCGCCGTCGCCAAGGCAGCGCGTCCCACCGGTGTCCAGAAGGCCTCCCAGGCCGATAAGCCACGCGCCATGTCCACCAAGACTACCAACAAGCGCCTGCCTCCTGTCGAAACCAACGTCGCCGCCAAGAAGATGAAGCCGCACGCGGATGACACAGAGGACGACGAGAACGCTGTGCCGGAAGAGCAGGAGAAGCCCGTCAAATCGAAGAAGGAGGTCACTGCCAAGGTCGAGCCTGTTGTGGATGCTAAGCTCGAGCCTGTTGAGGTCTTTCCCGATGATGTGCAGGATCTCGACAAGGAGGACGTTGACGACCCGTTGATGGTCGCTGAGTATGTCGTTGAGATCTTCGAGTACCTGAAGGAGCTTGAGATTGCGACCATGGCAAACCCCGACTACATGGATAGCCAGAATGAGCTCGAGTGGAAGATGCGTGGTATCCTGGTCGATTGGCTGCTCGAGGTCCACACTCGCTTCCGTCTCCTGCCTGAGACACTCTTCCTTGCCGTCAACATCATCGACCGTTTCCTCTCCACCAAGATTGTTCAGCTCGACCGCCTGCAGCTGGTCGGTGTCACCGCCATGTTCATTGCTTCCAAATACGAGGAAGTCCTCTCGCCTCACGTCCAGAACTTCCGCCACGTCGCTGACGATGGCTTCACTGAGGAGGAGATTCTCAGTGCGGAGCGCTTCGTCCTTTCTGCTTTGAACTACGATTTGAGCTACCCCAACCCCATGAACTTCCTCCGCAGGATATCCAAGGCCGACAACTACGACATCCAGACCCGTACTCTCGGCAAGTACCTTCTCGAGATCGGCTGCCTTGACCACCGCTTCCTTGCCCACCCTCCTAGCCAGGTCGCCGCCGCCGCCATGTACCTTGCCCGCCTCGTCCTTGAGCGCGGCCCTTGGGACGCCACTCTCGCTCACTACTCTGGTTACAGCGAGGAGGAGATCCAGCCTGTCTTGCAGCTTATGATTGACTATCTTGCCGGTCCTGTTCTGCACGAGGCATTCTTCAAGAAGTACGCCAGCAAGAAGTTCTTGAAGGGTAAGTTACAAAATAGCACTCCAATCGTGACCTTGCCGCTAACTACTCGCAGCATCCATCGTCCTCCGCAAGTGGGCCAAGGAATACGTTGTCGAATACGGTAATCCCCTGCAAGAAGAGACCTCGCAGCCCCCTAGCAAGCGCTGAGAGTATCTTTCTTGACAGGCAACCCTGGTAGTGTCTCCAGCATCCACAGCTTCTACCCACCGTACTGTTCCGACGGTTATTTGTGACGGGAAGATGTTGGAGGTCACTGCCAGCAAGCCACTATGTTGCATTCAGCTACTTCTTCATGTTTGCATCCCGGCTTCGCAGGCCTACCTTCTTTCGATCGGCGTTAATAAAAGGCGTGCAATTGGTTACTCTACCATCTTGGCTTTATCTTGCAGCGGAGTTTGACGGCGTTATTTCATGGCGGCGGCGTTTGCAGTTCAGCACTTTATCATCATTTCTTTGAGAGCGACTCTGGAATGCTCGCTCGTAGCACTCGCGACCGGTATTCCATGATGGTGAAATACGACGGCTATTGCTTTGTTGATACGTGCAGCGTGTGGACGATATACATTGGCAGGGGAAACACGAGATACCACACGCAGCTGTATGATTAGCGCAATGTAGGCAGGCGCAATGGAGGTTCTAATGTTCAGACTCTGCTTCTCAAATGCACTGAGTGTATGTGATGTATAAGCTAGCCATTTCTGGGGTTCTCTATATGCTCAGTGCTGGGTAAGCAGCCTTGCATACTGGTCGCGTCACGCTTCACGCGTCTCGCCATGTACGTCATGTATTGAACTCGATCGTGATCGTGATGCAGGCGGGCAAACGGGTCGCGAACACGGACGCGACTCGACCCTGTAGCTGTAACTGCGTCACGCATCACTCACGCACCACGACGCGCTCACGGGCCCCATCCATCCCCAGCCCCAGATTCGCGATCGACGTGGACGTGTCTCGATCCTCGACCTCGGCAACCCAACCCGCAGCGCTTCGCGCTAACCGGATCGGTGCTCGACTGGGCAACTTCACTTCCTCAGCTTTTGAGACGCAGTGGTTGTGTATTAAGGTATCTTATGTGAAGGTAAATGTTGAAGCGGTTCGAGCGATATTTCAAATTGAGTTCGGTCGTCTACACACTGAGACATTTGTCTATCTGCGCAACAGTATTTAATACAGCACTATACTGCGTCTCTACACGATCACGACGATACACACCCCTTCATCTCTCCACCAACACCACCAAAGAAGAACAAAGCCAAAATGCCTTCGGAGCTTGATCTCCACTATCCACCTGATGCTTGCCCCTTCTGCGGCATCGCAGCTGCATATCCTGTTCCATCCAGTCATGGCTTGTGGAGGAAGGAGAAAGAGACGCTTGGGAATGCGGTGCCTGAGGAAGAGGAGTGTGGAGTTGAGAGAACGAGTCCGAGTAGCTTCTTGGTGTTGAGGAGTAAGGATGTTGTGGCGTTTTTGGACATTTTGCCGATGACTGGGGGTGAGTTATGGTTTTCATTTGTTTGGGATCGATGGGGGAGAAGGACGTCGGGGGCAGTTGGGACCTGGGGTCATGTAGGGTCTGGGGTCGAGAGTGAAGGAAGAAACAATGCTGATATCGACTCATCTGACGTTTACTGATCTACTGTCCAGGTCATCTCCTTGTTGCAACACGGAACCACAAAGTCAAGGTTGCGGACATGGACGCTGAAGAAAGCCGCGAGATAGGTTCGTCTTTCCACCACCTACTCAACTCCGATCCTAACCTCCCCCAGGGTTCTGGCTCCCCTTGCTCGCTCGCACAGTCGCCAAAGTCACAGGCGTCACGGACTACAATATTGTCCAGAATAACGGCGCCAGAGCTGCACAGGTTGTTCCACATGTCCATTTCCATATCATTCCTAGACCGGAGACGATGCCGGAGATTAAGAGTAAGAGCTGGACGATGTTTGGCAGGGGTCAGAGAGATGATTTGGATGATGAGGAGGGGGCTAGAATTGCGGGGGAGATGAGGAGGGTGCTTAGAGAGGATATAGAGAGAATTGAGAAAGCCGCGTATGAAAGAGATGGGGACCGGGGACCTAGGGGTAAGAGGGCGAAATTGTAGGCTGAGGTAATACACGTTGTCAATTTCGATAAGGCACTTAGCAAGATGCATGACTTGAGAGGAAGTGTACAGCTGGTATTTGGTGTAGTGTCTGTCCTCGTATCTAAGCTTTATCGAGAATCGCGACCGACTATGGGCTGCGCTCACTGTCTGTTTCTTCTGTAGGAATCCACTGAGAGAGCCAAATAACCCGATTTAACTGACAAGTCCAGCAGTGGCGCGTGATTTGGTTCATTGCCGTATACAGAGTAGTACAGCTGAGCCAGGGGACATCGGGTGTCATGAGGTCTGAGTTCGTTGTATTGTGGAAATCTGAATGGCTCGTTGATTCAGTTGTCGTTTATTTGATGGTACCTTACTACAAGGATGACCGGGGTAATACTAGTGCTGATACGTGTTGAAACTCCCACCCCTACCGCTTTACGAGTATCACGAAATATCAGTTCTAATTAGCTACGAGAGATTATGCCGTAAGATGCGTGCTGGCAGCTCTTTTATACCTGTTGGTGCGAGGGCTGGTCGGAAGAATTGTTGGGTCCTACACCGCCAACCCCTAATTGTGAGGCGCTACTTATCTCTTGTACGACAGAATCGGCGGGAAGTACTACAAAGGGGCTGGTCTCCTTTGGCCGGACCTTCCTAGGAACATCATACCATCTCCTCAACTTCTGTCTTGTTGTGCTCAGCCACAAGGTTCCTCAGGCTATACGTGCGCATATATAAAGCAAGCAATTCTTTGGAAATCTGTGTTGATTGCATAGTTGTCTTGTATGTTGTGCTGTTGTGCTAGTGCAAGTAAGCCAAAGAGCTTTGTGGGTGTTTCTGTTGATGATCGGCCCAACTCCTTCATAAATACTGTATTTATAAAAAGCCAAGCTTCCAACCTGTGTATCGACAACAACACCCACGGCGCCCCAAAAAGAAGAATAACAATCAACTAGCTTACAGTCAGACGTCAATAGTAGTCTGCAAGTCGTACTTCTGCAATCTTATGTCTCAATCTATCGTGGTGGTGGAGCAATAGGACGATAGTTCTTATGAATACTGTATTTATAATGTCAAGCTTCGATCTGTGCATCATCAACGGCACCTACGTCGCCTGGAATAAGGAAAAAGACGCGGCTCACTTACTAGCAAAATTCAGCAGTAGGCTGCAAGCCACACTTTTGAGATTTTGATTTTCAATCCGTTGTGGTGGTCGAGTAATGGGAAGATAGTCTTCCTTCGTAAAGTACTGTATTTAAGCCGAGCGACAACCTGTGCATCAACAGCAACACCTAAGTCGGTTGTTATATAGTTGGAAAATAATGTCGCTCATAAGTTCCTGTCAACAGTAAGCTGCAAATTGCACTTCTGAGAGCAGTTTCCATGATTATATAGAGGATGATGTCAGTGTCATTCTAGATTGATCGACTCGCGCTCTGAGATTGGCTGGCTCAAAATCTACGATCTCTGCACGATCTCTGCTTGACGACTCACACATGCTTGTATTGAGAAGATTTTTCAAGTAGCATATTCACCACATCACGGTTCTGGTCCGGGTCCCAAAAACTGGCAGCAATAATGGCAGCTCAACGCACTGGAGACAGCATAGGCGTGGAACTTGCACGTTTAGATCTGCAACGACCTGCGAGAAACACATTAGAAAATGACTGGCACCGCTTTGCACACCATCTCAAGTACAATAATGATCAAGCTGAAGACATCATAGTATCAACTGCACTCGTGACATGCACCACGGGTTTGGAGAAGGGTGAAATCCAAGACAAGCTCTCTCCAAAGCCAAGCATCTTTACAGCTGCTGGGATCCTGAATTGATGAATCAGAGATTGTCCAATGTCACAATAGATTGTGCGGGAACGATCTATGATTGGAAAAAAAATTGGATCCAATCTTAATTGATACAGGGTATTTGTTCTTGACGTTTACATGCAGCTAGTCCCACTCATCACAACACACAAATCCCATCCGCCCCATCCCTCCTTGTTCCCCAATTACCAGACACTGAACCCCTCATCCCCATCCCCCTCTCCTTCCACGACATCCTCTCTCCTACTACACCTTCCGTCCCCCTCCGCTACTCCACATTCCACTCTCCCCACAACCTTGTCAACCTCCCTCTCCACACTCTCCAGCATCCTCCTACCCTTCCTCATCCCCTCCTTCTGCGCATGCATCCGCAAAGCTTCCGACTTCCTCCTCCACTTCCTCGCCTCTTCCTTCCTCGCCTCTATCCTCTTCTCCTCTCGTTGTTCCCACTCCTCTTTAGGCTGTTGCTCACACACCCAAGCCCACCTCGCCGCCCCTATCCGATCCTTCCTCGCCTTCACGACAACCACATCCCTCATTACCATCTCGCGCTGTCGCTGCTGTGTCGCTTCTGAGGGCCCCGCACCAAGTATCCCAACCCAGCAGGGCGGCGCGAGACGGTGAGGTGCAGTTATCAGGTCTTCGGACCGCGAGATGGCGATGTCGCGTTTGAAGGACCAGAGAGTGGTGAAAGAGGTGGTGTTCTCGCGGCCGTGGTGGATGAGGCTCGGGCGCGGGTCTGCAGGGAGGAGGTGGGGTGGGATGGCGCAGAATGGGGTGTCCGAGTGGTGGGTTTTACGGGCGGGGATGGGAATTGGCTGGGTTTTTGGTAGCGGGGTGGTGGATTGTATGATGGGGGAGGCGGGTGTGTTGGGTGGGGCGGTGAGTGTGAAGGACATTTTGGAGGTGCTCGCAGATGGAAAATTGCGAGCTTGGATGGTTTGGGAGTTGAGGTGCTCCCAATTGTGTGTCTTTGGGTGTTGTTGTGCGCGATGCAGAAGTGCGTGGGTTTCTTGGGGTTTGGTATCTGGAGATTTGTGGATTTTGATGCCTTAGGCAATTGGTTTTGTGCATGGAGTGATGGGGATGAGAAGGGCTGGCATGGAAGACTTATGTACTGGACGCTCAGAATTCGCATTTCCCATATATGGCTCGATGGACTGTGAACCATTGACATTGTCAGGGACTGCACACACGACGCTGAGTAACTGTGGTTGACTGGTTGATCTGCATTGTCAGGGACTACCGAACCACTGTACGAACATATCGAGACCCAAGAGGGTAACTATGCATGCTTCTGCTGGACAGCAGCATTCTTGTCCTCGGGGTCAACCGCAAACTCTTCGTGTTCGACGTGCTTCTTCTCCAGCTCGGCGCCGCCATCGATATGGTTTGCACCGCCGAACATAGCATCCATCTCTTCAAGCGCAACCTTCTTGGTCTCGGGGACGAAGAACCATACAAACCCGGCCAGCAATATGTTGATTCCAGCGAACATGTAGAACGCATAGAACCCCTCGTTTTGGAGGAAGAGAGGGAAGAACTGCTGCACGATGGAGTTGGCGACGTTCTGGGTCTGCGAGCACATGCCGACGGCTTGGGCGCGCACGTTCATGGAGAAGATCTCGGCGGTGTAGATCCATACGGTGGCACCCCATGAAGGCTTGTCTGTGACGAATCAGTGAGATGGGCTATGATCGAGACGGACATTGACTTACAGAAGAAAGCGAATAGAAACATGAGGAATACGATTGCAATACCGACAGGTTGCGACTTGGCTCCGTCGATAGTTGGTGTCTGCGTTTCGACCGAAGCAGCGATGACCATGCAGATGCCCATGCCGATACCACCGACAATGAAGAGGAACTTCCGACCAAAGCGATCGACAGTCCAGGTTGCGTTGAGAGTGAAGAGGATACCGAACGTGGCGTTGAGAGCGTTGATCAGAGCGATAGTGTCGGCAGCCTTGAAGACCTTCTTGTAGATGATGGTGGAGTAGGAGTTGAGTGTACCCTGTCCAGTAATCTGCTGACCGGCATTGATGACCATCGCGATATACATGCGCTTACGGATGGACTTGTCCTTCCAGAGAGCAGAGTAGCCACTCGAGATAGCCTCGGCCTCAAACTCAATAGCCTCGCGAATGGTGATGATTTCGTTCTCGACCTCCTGTTCGGTGTCACGGACGCGCATCAGCGATGCCTTGGCGGAGTCATAGTTCTTGTTCTTCTGGATGTGCCAGCGCGGTGACTCGGGGATGAAGAAGATCTGCGACAGGATGATGATGGGCATGAGGATCTGGAAGATAACGACCATCTTCCAGTCCCACTCGCCAAGCTTTTGCGGGTGCTTGGAGCAGGCGAAGTTTACCCAGTATGCGATGAACGAGCCAACAGAATAGAACATTTGCCAGAAGGACATGATCGTGCCGCGGATTTCGGGTGGTGCGAGCTCACCAATATAGATAGGACCAGCAGCTGAGGTGGTGTTAGGAATGACTACTCCCAACGGCGATAGACAACTTACTCAACGCAAGGCCCTGACCCAGCCCGATGATGACACGGCCAGCGATGAAGACACCAATATTGCCGCGAGGCGCAAAGGTTTGCATGAACGTAGCAATGATAACGAGAACGGATCCAGTGGCCATGCCAACACGGCGTCCAGCAAAATCAGCGAGAGGTCCACCAAAGAAGAAACCAGCAACGACAGCTCCAACGGTATACGCAGTGTTGATGGCTCCAATCGTGTTGGCATTAGGATGGTTGAAGTACGCAACCCAGTGCTTGGAGCCCTGGACGGCGTTGAAGACCGATGCATCGTACCCATAGAGCACCATGCAGGATGCTGCTACCAGGGAGATATACCTTGTAGACGTCAGAAAATTGTGGCTCAACCAACACAATGCTTGCGACCTACCAATTGTACGCTCTCTTAGCGGTCACCATGATCGCGGTCGGTATCCTATTCTCGGATGATATATAGTAGTGACTCTCGTCGAAGCAGCAGTTGACCAGATCACTGCAAAGACCACCGCGAGTGTTAGTGGAAGACACCGACAGCGAGGATCTAGAAGCAATATATACAACATTGCAGCACGGTCGCGCGGCTCCGTCCCATGTCAACCCCATAAACTCGGGAAGCCACCTGCAAGTGCTCGGGCCCGGCTGCCGTAGCATCCCAGCATTGTACCACGAATCAAACTGCCAATGCAGCGGCAAAAGCTTGCTCTAGAGTCGACTAGCCTGCTGAACCCCATAAAGACCCATCGTGACCACAATCCGGGGCCCCAATCTTCCTCGAGTTCGAGCAGCCGTACTCCACAAAATCGGACGGAAGATAGTATGCTTCTTTCTTCCACGAATGAGAGTGAGTGTTGAAGCGAGATCTAGTAGGTTGGCTAGCGTTGTCCGAAACGTGACTAGAGATAGCGGACATGTGCACCAGATGAAGCTGCATTGCGTGCTCGGCAATTCCCAGACAAGCATTGCCAGGCCATGCTGGATGCGAGGAAAGCTTTGGTGGACGTCTGGGCCGGTTGTTGGCGAGTCTTCACCTTGAGGAACGTCGTGTCATGTCCTATATTAAGAAATGTTTTGCAGTCTGCCTTCTGTAACTAGCGACAGTTCAATGCACAGAGACCTGATAGTTAGTAGATCATTGCAAGATGCAACGGTCGTGCGTTGCGAAAGGTGGAGCTTCCCGAAGCAATAGGCGTGGTACTGTGAATGGCGAGGCTTCACGCCATTTCCTCAACGAGACAGATAAGCCGGACATCGGCACTGAACTGCACGCGCTGATGTACTGGGTCCTTGAACCCTTGGTAGCGTATGGTGGTGTGAAGCAGGCGATCGCGTATACCGTACTGACGACTCCGCGTAGCGAGGTTCAGTCAGCCAAGCAGCGGCCATGACAAGGCGCCGAACCCCGAAATGAGCTCGAAGACAAAGCTGATCAAGCACTGGCGAACATGGCCTGTTTCTGCATACTCACACGTGAGAGTACTATGAGTATTCGGTGGACAGGGATCTCGTTGTACTCATTATGACTGGTTTTGTAGTGTGTGCGCAAATTCAACTTCGCTGAGACAGCCTCCTACGCCTCGACAGTCTACCGACTGTCATTATTAGCAGAATCCATGACGAGAAGAGTAGCTGTCTTGGCAATCGATGGAATCACTTCGTGTCGATAGACTTCGCTGAGCAATCAGAGGGACTACAGGAGACAAAAGTAGCCAATGACGTCTGCGGCTGTTAGTCTCGTGAGGACGCGCCAGGACGACGCGTTGGGAGCTTGGACTCTCAATCGAATCGTCATTGTTGTTTCCCTGAACTCCAAATCATATTGCACTTCACACATTCTCGAAATTCCCTAGGGATCCACTGTGCATTCCGGATCTACTTCCATTTCGGACTACCAATCTTATAGATCAACTCCACCATGCCTGAGGTACGTTCTAGAGTGTCGCAGTATCGATATGTAGCCAACGGTACCAGATCGCAGAGGTAGCACGTGTAGTGCACTTTCTGAAAAAGCATCTCGTGGGTCGTACAATTGCTGCCGTTCGCGCAGAGGAAGATGACCTCCTCTTTGGCAAAGTCGGCACCTCGGCGAGTGCTTTCAAGAGCGCAATGACGGGCAAGAAAATACTCGATGCTCGACAGCAAGGAAAATACTTCTGGCTCGTCATGGATTCGAAGCCACATCCACTGATGCATCTCGGCATGACTGGCTGGATCAAGTTTAGTAACGATGACACGAGCGCGTATTACAAGCCAAAAAAGGAAGAGACAGACTGGCCACCGCGATTCTCAAAGTTCGTCCTAGATCTGGAGGGCGAGCCAAAGTGCGAAGTCTCGTTTGTGGACCCTCGTCGACTGGGCAGGTGCAGACTCATTGATGCTGAGGCGGACGAGATCAGGAAGGTTTCGCCATTGAAAGAGAACGGGCCTGATCCTGTTATCGACAAAGACATCATGACTGTGGAATGGCTTTCGCAGTTGCTGAGGCGAAAGAGGGTACCAGTCAAAGCGTTGCTACTTGATCAGGGAAACATCTCCGGGATAGGGAACTGGGTTGCGGATGAGGTCATGTATCAGGCAAAATTACACCCCGAACAGTACAGCAACACCTTCAGCGACGAGCAGATCAAGAGGCTACACGATGCGATTGTGTATGTTTGTGGTACAGCGGTTGATGCGCTTGCAGAGTCGGACAAATTCCCAAAAGACTGGCTGATGAAATATCGGTGGGACAAGGGCAAGAAAACTGGTGGCAAACTGCCCAATGGCGCGAAGATCACGTTCTTGACAGTGGGTGGGCGCACGTCTGCTGTCGTGCCTAGTGTCCAAAAGAAGACGGCAGCTGTGGCTGGGGATGTTTCTGAAGGCGCGGAAGACGAGAGTGAGGAGGATGCGGCGGCCGCGGAAGTCAAGCTCGAAAAAAGTGCGAGCAAGAAGACCAAGGCGAAAGAGGGTGAAGATGCTAAGGAAGTCATCGCAGCAACAGCCGCGAATAGGCCAAGGCGTGGGCGGAAACAGGTCGACTACGAAGTCAAAGATGAGTCTGAGTCAGAGGATGCGCCCGCTGCGAAGAAGCAGAAGACAACCACTACTTCGAAGAAGGCAGCCCCGAAGAAAGCTACGAGCAGGTCAGCCAAATCCAGCAAGGACACTGACGTCAAGGAAGAGGTCAAGAGTGAGCAGCCAGACGGGCGGCGGAGGTCTGGTCGCACTTCAAAGTAAGCCAAGGTGATTTGAAGACATTTCATACTCGAATAATATCTCCGTAATCCACAACCTTGTCTCCCTACCACTCTTATTGGATTTCTTTCTGTTCGTATAGAAGGAGATTTTTGTGCACTTTTGAGAATGCGGTACACTCTGAAATGTCAGGAGTTATTGGCTTTATTTGGCCTCTTACCATGCCGACCATGTCCTGGCTCGTAGTAGGGTGAAGGTTCATGGCACGTGCCACAATTGCCCTAATAGCGGGCGGCGGTGGGTGCTGCTGCGGACATCGGCCATCGGCGGGGAGCTCGAATTTCGACGTAACACCCGTCACGACTCCACACGGTCGCTCTCATATCATAATATTCACGGCCATGGCTCAATGATCTATTGTTGATCTTGTACTACCCTTACCTCATCCCCCGCTCGATCGCTTCCATCGCACCCAAATCATCGAGCAGATTCCGAACGGAACACTCGCGTCTGTGTGTGCGCAGCTGTCGAACCGTCCACTCCACCTCACCTTAAACGCCAACCAACACCGCCATGCCGCAGCCATTGCCCAGCAAGGAGCAGACGCTCTTTCGCTCTGTCGTCAAATACTATGAGGGAAAACAATACAAGAAGGGTGCGCCGCAAATCACCAACGTCAGCTTGCACTGCTGACCCCGCCAGGCCTCAAAGCTGCCGACCAGATCCTGAAGAAGCACGCTACCCATGGCGACACACAAGCCATGAAGGCGCTGATCCTCAACTCGCAAGGCCATGGCGACGAAGCTTTTGCGCTTTGCAAGGAAGCGCTTAGGAATGACATGAAGTCGCACATCTGCTGGCATGTTTATGGTCTGCTCTGGCGATCTGTCAAGAACTACGAGGAAGCTATCAAGGCATACAAATTCGCTCTGCGGATAGAACCCAGCTCGCTAAACATCTTGCGCGACCTTGCCCTCCTCCAATGCCAGATTCGCGATTACGACGGCTACATTGAGAGCAGGAGGAAGATGATGCAGGAACGACCTCAGCTGCGCCAAAATTGGACCGCTCTGGCTGTAGCATACCACCTGGCAGGCAACTTGACCGAAGCAGAGAACATTCTCAAGACCTACGAAGAGACGCTGAAGCAGCCCCCGCCGCTGAACGACATCGAGCACTCCGAAGCCGTACTTTACAAGAACACCATTATCGCCGAATCGGGAGATACTGAGCGCGCTCTGAAGCACTTGGACGAGGTCATCAAGAGCAACTTGGACCGCACAGCAGTGTACGAGCTGAGGGCGAAATATCTGTTGGATCTTGGACGCAACGAAGAGGCCGAGAAGGCATATCGCAAGCTGTTGGAGAGGAACAGCGAGTACCGCGCATACTTCGATGGCCTTGAAAAGGCACTTGGCTTGAGCCGCGAGAACAAGGCAGACATCGAGAAGTTGGCCGAGCTCTACCAGTCGTACGCCGAGCAGAACAACCGCAACGATGCCAGCAGACGTGTGCCTTTGGACTTCTTGACCGGGGACGCTTTCAAGGCTGCTGCCGACTCGTACCTCCGCTGGAAGCTCAACAAGGGTGTTCCTTCGACATTCCCCAACATCAAAGCGCTGTACGCAGATGCCGAGAAGAAGGCCATCATCGAAGAGCTGGTTTTGGGATACGAGTCGGATAAGAAGGCGAACGGCTCTGCCAATGGCGAGACTAACGGGGACAAGACAGATCGCTTCGAACAGTCTGTGTTGTATTTCCTCGCACAGCACTACAACTACGTTCTCAGCCGCGACCTCAAGAAGGCCAACGAATACATCGACCGACTCATCGAGATGGACCCCAAGTCTGTTGATTACCATCAGACCAAGGCCCGCATCCAGAAGCATTCTGGCGATGTCCAGAAGGCCGCTGAAACCATCAATCACGCAAGGGAGCTTGACGAGCGTGATCGATACATCAACACAAAGTGCGCCAAGTACCAGCTGCGCGCTAATCAAAACGAGAAGGCCCTGGCCACCATGAGCAAGTTCACAAGAAACGAGGCAGTTGGCGGTCCTCTGGGTGATCTGCACGACATGCAATGCATGTGGTACCTGATCGAGGATGGCGAGGCGTACGCACGCCAGCAGAATTATGGGTTGGCTTTGAAGCGATTTACCGCGATAGCAGACATCTTCGATGTCTGGCACGAGGACCAGTTCGATTTCCACAGCTTCTCGCTACGAAAGGGACAGATCCGCGCTTACATGGACATGATCAGATGGGAAGATCACCTCCGCAACCACCCCTTCTTCACACGAGCAGCCATCAACGCGGTCAAGATTTACATCAAGCTTGCAGACGATCCCAAGCTGGCAAACCCCAACGAACTGGACTTCAGCAAGCTCGACCCTACAGAGCGCAAAAAGGCCGAGAAGAAGGCGAAGAAGGAGCGCGAGAGGAAGGAGAAGGAAGAAGCCGACCGCAAAGCAGCGGCCGCTGCCAAGGCGACCGCAAAGGCCGACGACGAGGACAAGAAGAAGGAAGACACAGACCCCACCGGCGAGAAGCTGTTACAAACAAAGGAGCCGCTCGAGGCCGCCCAGCGCTTCCTGAAGCCCATGCTCGAGCTCAGCACCAAGATCGTCGAGGCGCAAAACATCGGCTTCGAGGTCTACCTCCGCAGCCAGAAGTACCTCCTCGCGCTCAAGTGCCTGCAGGCCGCGCGCGAGCTGGACCCGGAGAACGCTCAGGCGCACGAGCAGAGTGTGCGTCTCCGCCAAGCGCGTAAGTTTCCCCCCCCCCCCCTAACCCAGAAATCACTCCCCTCTCCAAGCCCCATATCCCCTCATCATACTAAACACACACCCCACAGTCGGCAAAGCCCCCTCCCTCCCCGCAGAGGTCTCCCAAGTCCTCACCGACACTTTCACCACCCCCTCCCCATCCACGGATCTGAAGGCCTACAACGACGACTTCGCCGCCAAACACGCCTCCAGCGCCCCACACCTGCACGCCGCGTACGCCGCGCGCTTCGCTCTCGACCCCGCCTCCAAGCCCCAGAACGAGGCCGACTTGATCAAGACTCTCGAGCTCCCCGGTGTCACTGTCGACCAGGCATCCCGCGGGTTGGAGCTCCTGGGTGAGTGGAAGAGCGAGGAGAGTGTGAAGGACGAGTATAGGAGCAAGGCGAAGGGTAGGTGGAGCGAGGCTACGGTGTTTGCGAAGTAGGATGCGAGGTTGTGGCTGTGTTGGCACGGTGGTGTAGGAGTAGAGACTATATAAGAACAAAACCTTTACTTTGAACTGTGCAAGACGCGTTCTGTGTTGTGCGGGTTTGTCGGGCTGACGTGTGTACCTAATGACTTAAAAAATACTGTGTATTTGTGACTAACTCTAACTGTGTCTCTATGTATGTCTGGGCATGAGACGCAGGATCGCCCGCTTTGATTGAGAACCGTGTCCGTGTTGTACAAAGACGATGTTGGCTCTCTGAACCAGACCAGGCGTTCTGCGCCTGCATGGGTACTAGCCGTCCGGCGAGTCGCCCCCATTGTGACCTAGTTTTTCCACCACCGCTCTGTCACGCAGTCCGCACTAAAGGTCCCTCATCCACGCTCTTGGTGCACCGCGTCCTGACCCGGACTCGCCAGGCTATGTTGCTTGAGTCTGAACGTATGGAGAGTGCACCGGAGCTGCTGAATAAGGCATGTCGCGATACTGCAGCGGTACGTCACGTAGATGCCTTCTCATCTGGGATATGAGCCTTTTGGCTCTGGTGGTTTAGACTCGGCGTGCAGCTTGTGTCTGCAAAGCCTGGCCACGGCAAGGCAGTTGACTGCGAGGTCCTTTCATTACGATGAAGGTTTAAAACGAATCGTTCAAGAGGGACCGGCCACGGCGCCATGGTTGCCTCTGCTCGCAAAACCTCGACTGCCTCCTCTGGCAGGGCCACGTGGTTCACGCACCGGCTTCTCCTGCAAGCTCGGCGTACCTGGACGGCTTCCCGGACGACTCCCACCCTCTTCTTTACGTTGAAGATGTATCGAGCCTGGCTTGGGAGCGTACGAGGGCTCGAAGAGCTGGCGTCCACCGGGCGCAGTGGTTCGCGCGGGAGATTGCTCGTTACTCGATCTGGGCTGGCTCTCTCGACCACCGCGCCCGCGCCCTTTGCCGCCGCGTGTGGGCTTGCTGGGCGAGTTGCTGCGCGACTCCTCTGAGGCTGCTGGGGAGCCGAAGATGCGCTCGCGTGCCTCGGCGTACTTGCGCTCCTTCTCTGCGCGCTCCTTTGCTGCTCGAACCTTGCGCTCCTCGAAATCAGCGGCGGCTTTCTTGCGTCGCTCTTCTTCGCTGTCGTCATCGTCGTCTTCAAGACTTAGGCCAGCCATGCCGCCGTTTCGGGAGAGCAGTTGGGGCGCAGGTTTCCGTGCAAGGACGGTTACGGCTGGTTTGAAGGTGGGTTGTACGGGAGGGTTGCGGGCTTGGAGGAAGACAGGCTCGGGGTTCTGGCTGTTGGAGACAGTCAATATGGGCCATGTTGTAGGGCGTGCTCGGAGGGGTAGACGCACGCAGACTCCCATAGCTCGCGGTTGAACTGCGCGTGTTGCGCTCTACGCTCGGCTTTGGAGATTTTGACGGGCTTTGGGGGCTCGGGCTTTGCATCCTCTCTCTGTCGCACGTCAGCGCACGCCCGTGGCTATTCGTGCATGCTGCAAGACTATACATCTGCAAGCGACTCCCAGTCATCGTCCCAAGCATCGGCGAGTGCGCCTTTCTTTGTAGACATTGCAGTAACAGACGAATATACAGACTGCTCCCGCGGCTTCTTGCAGGGTAGCTAAGGATTTGGACCTGTAGTATCGCGTCTGCGTGTGGAGGGGTGTGAAGAAATGCGGAGCGGAGCCTGAGGCGCATGGAACTACGAACATTCGCGGGCGCTACTGCCGCCGCTTAGCACGGGAAGGCTAGCGAGCCGCGGCTGCCCTCCCAGCAGCTGGAGCTAGGTACATGACATACGGTACATGCATGCATAGACACTGGACACTGCTGCCTTGTATACCAACACAGCCGCCTCACCATCGCTCAATCGGGAACCCAATTACACGAGAGATCAAAACGACAATATGTCTGGTAAGAGTGCCACTCTCACATTCACCATAATTGAACCATGGCCAAGCGCACGCGCCTGCTAACCCTGAAAGACCAGGACTCCACCATGCACTCCTCGCCAGACATGGCTGCAGACGACGACGAGATGTTCCCGGACGAGGCGCTGCCCTCTACACCGCGTAATCCAGCTTCACACGTGCTGAACACAGGCTCTGAGCTGTCGCCACCCAACTCCCAAGGCCCCGCCAACCTACCCCGCGGCGACAGCTTCACAGCAACGATAGCCTCCAACGTGAACGAGAACGGCAAGCGGCCGCTGTCTTTGAACCTAGCAGCAACAGCAACAGCACACGATTCTGGCGTGACACACACGGATCCCGAGACAGGGTATCAGTGGTCAAAGCCTGAGGATCAGCCGGGGTTTGAGTGGAAGAATCAGAGAGCCAGAGAGGAGGAGATGCGAGCTATGGATGCGATTATCGATAAGGGGTCGCAGATCAAGAGTGAGTATGGGTGGGTCTCTTTATAGTCGGTTGCTGACCATTGCAGCGCGCTACGGCGACCCTCTTGACGACAGCGTGCAATCCAAGTACAAACGCTGAAGAATGAACATCACCCCTACAACAGCTATCAAATAATGATCAACGAGAGTGCCATTGCGGTCACCTATGACACATACAAACAGACTCGTAGGCATGCTTGAAGGAGGTTGTGCGTGGTGGATACGTACATGCAGAAGGGACCAGAGATGGCTGGTTGCCAACTAGTCCAAAGGAGAGATCAATGACTACATGAACGAATGAACGAATGAACGAATGAACAAGATTGCACGCCATTGTTCTGCGTATTTGGTAGTTACTCGTGTCTCAGCAGAACTTGCTCGAATTTCTTCAACTAATCCAGACGTTGCAGATATGATTCCCAAGTCCTCGAGCCAAAACGCCTGTTCAATGCATGCTCGCAGTGCACCAGAAGCCCATAATCATACACTTAATCACTCTCATCTCCGTCTGCCATATCGTCGTCTTCCTCCTTCTCTTCCCGCTCCTCCAGCGGATCCTCTTTCAAGTCCTCCTCTGGCGCCTCATCCTCAACAACCTCATCATCTTCCACCTCCTCATCCTCGACATCCTGAGTCTCATCCACACCCTCCTCATCGCTCCTCTCGCCACCTTCCCCGTCTATCCTCGCCTTCTTTGTCCGAGGCTCCTCATCCTCCGCAGGCCCTGCACTCATAAAACTTGTCCCTCCATTCGTCATCTCAGAAACACCATCAGGATCGTTCTTCGCGCGCTTCTCCTCCCGAATCTTCTTGCGGTACGTATTGCGCTTGTCCGCCTGGACGCTTGTGAACTTGTTGACTTCAGCCTCGAGGCGGGGCAGCATGAATTCGAACTCGAGTTCCTTCATTGCGGCGAAGACATCCTGCGGCATGACGGATTTGCGCCCGCTGCGGAGGGCTTCTTCGGCGGCACTGCGCAGGGTCAGCTATGATTCTAGTGGGAAAGTACTGCGGGAGCGCAGGAGACGCACTGAGAAGTCAGGTAATTGACAAAGACGGTCGCGCCTTTAGACATGGCGAGCAGTGCATCTTTCTGGATCTGTGTGTTCGGCGGCAATACGCCTTTCGCCAGACGCTGCACAATCGATTTGGGGAGATTGAGGTCCTCAACGCTCAGTGTGTCTTCGTCTCGCGGTTTGGGCGGTTTCGGCTCTTTGTAGATCTTCTCGGGTATCGGTGATGGCGGTGACGGCATGTCAGGTTCTGCGACGCCCGGTGGAGATACTGTGACTTCTGGCTCTGTTTCCTCGGCGCCGGGCGCGGGGGGGTTGCTTTTGCGTGGTGGCATTGTACGTGTGTGTGTGTATGTGTGTGTGCAGGGGTTTTGGGGCGTGTCACCGGCGTGGTAGGGTGGTGCGAGGGGTCATGTGTGAGAGGGTGTTGGTGAGGGTGTCGGTGCGCGCCCGATTAATTGCTAGACCCCCCGACGCGTCGTGAGAGTCGCGTCGCGGGTGCTTCCCCCGATTCAGCGGAGGTGTTGCGTGCACATGCGCGAGACTTTCGTTATGCTGGCACAGCCTCTTTGTATTTCTTGTTTGTATTGAGGTTCTGTGATGCTCTTCAGGTTGCTGGACGTCGGATGTATTTGCAGTCTTGCGAGCTTCTCGTGGATTTTCCGCTGATGCATCTCTTAGGACTCTAGCTATGAAGGTGATTTAAAACTCAAGAGTACTAATTATGATTGAAGTGCAGTTCAACAGGCACTGGCAGCAGACGACTTGCCATTGGCACCAGTCCAGCACACGAGATGCATTATCAATCGCCGTTCAATCGATACCTAGCCACCTGCCCCAAGCTCGACCCACTCTCATCACGTTCCGAGAAGTGGAGCGCACTTCTCCACATCCCACGGCCGACTTGGCCTCATCACTACCCGGTATTCATCGTAGACGTTTCATTGTTTCGTTGCTATGTCGCTCGACACGAGCTTCGCGGCGGAGTGGTTGCCAAGCTGCCATACGCGCGGCGGACCTCCGCATCCACCGGTTTGTTCTCTGGCGAGCTTGGGCAAATCGGTCCGCGTGCGCATTTGGGCGCCAGCCAAGGCGGTGTTGGAGAATGCATTAACGCAGTTGCCCTACGGAGCGAGCTGTATCCCGGCTCGCAAGCATCATCGTAGCCAGTGTCGCATAACCCTTTGTCGATGCTAGGGATTCTCTTGAAATTGCGGTCTGATCGATTGTTCTTGTCTTCTGCGACCAGGTGCAAGCAATACTTATTGTGGACGGCTATCAATGCTGACTTCGCTGAGTGACTTAGTTGTGCTATCCCGCCGCAATGGTCCAACGTCAGCCTTGTTGCATATCGCGGGGTGTAAGTGTGGCTTGCTCCAGACCATGGCCAAGCCCTCCACGTTTCCTTGGCTTCTTCTCCGGTTGCCCTTCTTTGGCGGGAGAACTCCAAGTCAAAGATACAATCCGGACGATTAACTCGTCTGAGCTAGCGAGAGCGATTTAGTCGGCGCGGCAATCCGTCGTTTCGAGTCAGATAACCATTCTCACAGGCACGCTCAGCTTCCACGATGCCTCCTGTAGGACAGTGTGAGCATTGCAAGGTCATGCATGCTCAAAAGCATCGCACCAACGTACCATATGGAGTTGAGATGATTTCAGGAATTCTCTCAGAGGTGAATTCCAACATTGCTCAAAGAACATGTAGTGCTCTCTTTTGCTCAGCCTCCTTCCAAGACCTGGCGTGCTGTGACCTTACCCTTCCTCTCCTCTCGCTGCATGCCTAGTATACTACATTACTTGGCATCGCCTACTATCCCGGTAATCATTCTCCCAATCCGACCACAACCGAATCGCGCGTGCCTGACAACTCGACGAATCATTGGAAAGGCTACAAGTTCTTATATCTTAGGCCAGTCCCTGCGCTGCTGATCTCCAACGTCGCAGATATCCAATATGGCCGCACCAGCACTTCGTGTTCTGATAGATGGAGACAGCGACAAGGTGTATCGCCGAGGTGACAAAGTCACTGGAAGAGTAGCGTTGGTTGCAGAAGAGGAGGTCCACATCGAGTCGTTCAAAGTCGTCTTCGCCGGCAGCTGCGTTACAAGAACGACACGGCCTACCAGTGGATCCCATGCGAGGAAGGATTTCGAGGAGAGGATACGGTTCTTCAACCACGAGCGAGAAGTAATACCTCGCTCCACTCTCGGTCCGAAGAAGTACTCGTGGAGTTTCGAATTCACCTTTCCGGAGACGACTGAGCAGACCTACAAACGACTTTCGCGAGGCGCTCACTACTTGCGAGAACCACACCCACTACCACCGTCCTTCCAGCTGAAAACCAGTGTGCCTGGAGGCGCAGCGCAAATATCCTATTTCGTGCAAGCACGCCTCGTTCTAAGCGGTCTAAAAGGCACAAAGAAAGTAAAGCAAATGCTTCAATATCGACCAACCTCGCACGAGAACCTACCCCGAGAGCCCAACCTCACCGCCGGCGTCCTCTACGGGCAGACGTGGAAGCCATCCAGAAAGACCGATCCGCGCTCCACGGTCGACAAAGTGCTCCGGCGCTCCTCAGAAGACAAACCCCCAAGCATCGTCCCCACGATCTCCTACCCAGAGAAAATCGCCCCAGGACAACACATCCCGCTCTCCATCTCCCTACTCAACACGCGGGACCGCACGAACTCCGCACAAGCCCAATGCACCGTCGACTCCCTCTCCGTGACAATCTCAACCTACTCCACCACACTCTGCGGCTCCTCGCTCTCCCAGCCCGAAGACGTCGTCTCCAAGCACGTAAACTGCATTGCGCGGAGCAACATGAACAAGCCCCTCCCCTTCAACAAAACCCGGCTCCTGACCACAAACTTCCGCCTCGTCAACGACGGCGAGTGCGTCCCGACTTTCAAAACCTACACCATCACGCGGCGCTACGTGCTCGGCGTCGTCGTGGGCCTGCGATACGGGGACCAGGTGTTCAGCGTTCGGCACAGCGCACCGCTCGAGATTCTGCCGCGGCCGCCGCGGTCGTTATCGTCGGCGTTGGACGACGGGGATGGGGAGGACGACGCAGAGCCGCTCCCTGTGTACACGCCGCGCGAGCCGTCGCGGGAATTCGCTCCGGATTACGAGGCTATTGTACAGCTTTCTCGTTCCTCGTCTGCGTCGGGGTCGCTGGCGCGTTGGTCGACGACGGGGTCGAGTACAGATAGCTTGGATAGCGTGGGGACTGGGAGTGAGACGCCGGCGACGCTGCCGTCTACGCCGGGGTCTGAGGTTGGGGAGTTGGTTTATACAATTTAGATTTTTTTTGTATAGTTTATACAACAGCTCAACTATCTATCTAGAACTTGGCCATGTATAGCTGCATCAAAATCTAATTGTGCTGGTGCTTGTTCTTTTGGCAAAGTACAAGTAAGCATTTCCTACTATTTCTTAAACCTTGGTGGAGAAATAGTTGGTAGCTGCCACACAATACTCGACTCCACCTATTTATATCAAATGCACCTTATACATCGAAAAATCCACAGTCACAATCGGCCAAAATCTAACATCCTCACTCTTATATCTATATAATGATCGTGCCCTTACCCCCCTACAACATCTTTAACGAAAGCCCATCCCGCTATGTTGGATAGCGAGACCAATTCATCACAACTCCCCAAGCCCCCTTGGCTCCTCCGCTTCCCTTCGCTCCAGTCCCTCATCCCGCCCTAAGACTAGGAGCAGACATACCCATTGTACTGTTTCCACTTGTTGCTGCAGCACTGGCCTTTGGAACTCGCAGCATCTATAGGAAGAATTCAGTAAACAAGTTCTTACTTTTAGAAGGGGCCAGCGACTCACAGCCGTAGTCGTAGCACTTGGACTCCACCTCTGATCCTTCAGCGCCGTTCTCGGACGGTACAGCCATGGCGAAGGCGCAAAGAGTAACGATGAGGGTGAGACTGAACTTCATAGTGAAGGATAGGATGCTTGAATGGTTCGTCTTGACACAATTCTTTGTTTTGTGGACAGCAACAGCGAGCAAAGACTAGTCTTTATAACTGCCCATCTCTTCCAAGCGGTGAGAGCAATTTCCCCGTATGATCACTTTCGGTGCACAACATGGCGTAGTCTCGGCTCACCGCCGACGATGCGTGACTACAATGCCAGAGCCATAGTGCAGCGGGGAGAGTTACTGCTGTTGCTGAGCGAGCTAATCCGACTACCGAAGTTTGGTTTCATAGGTCCGTGGCTCCAATCTCATCGTTGAATGGTGGACTAGAGCTTCTGCGCTGTCGAGACCTCCGCTCGTGGTCGATGGGGCCGTTGTGTTGGGGTGGAGGCCACTAGCATACGTCGTTCTGGCTACAGTGACACTGGGGAGCTCATCGGTCTCTTTGGGATACAGTGTGACTGTGTATGACTCCGGTCCGCCTTTGCTGGGGGAGTTATGGATAGATCTGGGTTGTTCTGTCATTATCCAAATTTGGTCAGAGCCTTCCTTACTGGATGATGGGGAAGGCACTATCAGTGTGCTGTTAGTTTGAGATTGATTGGGAAGCCGACGCCTGGGCAACCTGACTTCAGTCGGCGACGTGGTTCCTTTCCGTCCTTAGAAAGAGCTTTGGCGAACAGTACATCTCCTCGTACTGTTTTCATGAAACGCCCCAAGAGAACGAACCGCTGCTAAGACGAGGCTTGGCAGATCTTACCAGGCCAATGATTGCAATGCACGTTATTCGACCCTCTTGTGATCTGAGATGATCCGAGCAGCATACGGGTCAGTATTGGGGTGCTGCAATCACACTGAGCTCTTTCCTCAGCTCCAGCTTACGATGCCACACTTCATAGACCTGTCGCATGACCGTGGAGGTATCAGACGTCAACCATCCACATCGCCCAAGGACCTTCGTGGTAACAGTAAGCAAGCGATCGTTCGGCAGCACAACAATACTAGACAGTAGCATGCTGGCACAAGCCCCGCATCGGCGAGTCGGAGACCGAACATAATGGTAAGAAGAGGTGAAGGCTGTAAGCCATTGAAAGCAGCGTACTAATAAACAACAGACTAGGCTCAATGGGCAATCACAACCATGTAGAGGCAACTACCACCGATGATATAGAAGGCACAAGGGGTCAATCTCAACACATAAGTCGTGAGTCTGGCTTGACCGGTGCGAATTCCAGTCTGGAGACCGTAAACGAACGACTTTTACGCTCCATGTGAGTTTAACATTTGGGAACTTGCTAGCTCTAAGCTCCATTTTCCGCCTCCTTCGCCGCCTTTGCCGCTTTCCATTTCGCCGCGTTCGCCATGAGTTGTGCCAATTTCGCAGCGCTCTCGTCGTCGGCGGGGAAGATATAATCGACATACTCCTCGAAACTGTCGTCGTCGAGCTTTCTCCTCTTCTTGACCTTCCTTGGCATCTGCTTGTTGATCTTCTCCTGGTCCTCGGGGCTACCATGGATAGCCTCAAAGCTCTTCCAAGCGTTGAGCAACGCCACCCTGTCTTCCTTAAGATCCTTGCCCTTCATGCGCTTATGCGCACGCTCGAAAATAGCGCGAGCACGTGCTTTCGCTGCGTCGCTGACTGGCTTGTCTTCGTCCTCGTTCTCCTCGACTTCTGAGTCTGGGATACCGATTTCGAGTTGTGCCCAGGAAGTCCAGACCTTGACGTGATCTGTCTTCTCGAGGAGGCGCTCGTACAGGGCACGTGTGCGCTCGTACTCGCCCTCTCCTTCCTCGAAGTCAATGTATGCCTTCCACAGCAGTTCCGGCATATCTAGTTGCGGCTCGTCGACTGCGAGCTCGAAAATGGCACGGGCACGCTCAAGGTCATCCAGGCCCCGTTCGAGCTCAGCGAACTTGATCCAAGTTTGTGTGTTGGATCCGTTGAACTCAATGTATTTTGTGTAGAGCTGACGGCAGCGTGTGAACTCAAAGAGCTTCATCTCAAGCTCGATGTATCCCTTGAACAGCTTGTCCTTGGGGCACATGCCGATTGCCTGACCAAGAAGCTTCCGGGCGGCTGTGAGTTGAGATTGACGGACTTCAAAATGGGCGAACATTAACCACAACTTGGCGAACGTGAAACGCTTATGTGGTATCAGGCGTATACATTCCTGGTAGATTTGCCGCGTGCGAGCCACGTCTTTTGTGACTGATTCTTCGTAAACGGCATACTATAGAACGGTTAGCCTTGTTCAATGTGTTCCAGGAGAGGAACTTACAAATAGCCATAGATAGATATATCTTCTCCAATGGCGCTTTTCTTGTGTAGGAGGTATCTGGGCGATCGCTCGTTCGTAAACATCTCTTACTCGATCCGTGCTGCCTGTTGTCTCTTCCAGGCGCGCAAAATCGATCCAAGCATCGTAGTTCTTGGGGTTCTCCTTGAGCTGCTCTTCGTAGTAGACTCTGCGCTTCGACAAGACGACATCCTCGATACCATCTCTATCGCCGTATTGCTTCTCGAATGTGGTGAAAGCTTTGTGAAGGTTGACCGACTTCGAACGGGGCATGCGATCCAGCGCAAATTTATAGATGGCCCTTGCTCGCTCTGTCTCCTTCAGTCTGGCTTCAAACTTGGCATACGCCATGAACAGCTTTTCGTCCATGAATTCGTCACCCAGCGTTTCCACAGCCGTGCCGTATACATCTCGTACGAGATCACTTGTGCCATTCTCCTCCTCGAACTTGGCCCATTTGATCCAGTTCTTTGGCTCCGGGTGCACTACTGTGAATCGCTCAAAAATAGCTCTGGCTCGTTCGAATTCTCCGTGTCTCTTCTCCAATTTGATGTACGACGACCACGCCGACTCATCAGGCTCCCAGGACATCCAGCGCTCGAACACAGAGCGCGCGCCATCAATGTTGCCAAGGGTCTCTTCCATGTAGACGTACTTGTACCAGAGCTTGTCGATACGCGGAAGCAAAGTGACAGCGCGATCAAGGAGGTTGCGCGCATGGTTGATGTTACGATGCTTCATCTCAGACTCAATGTACCGCAACCACAATGCCACCGATGTACTGTCAACGTCCAGCGCCCGCTCGAAGATGGATCGCGCACGCCTGAACTCCTTCTGCTCAAGCTCCCATGCAGCGTAGCGCATCCAGTTATTCATATTGATCCTGTTGCGGCGCACATAGTCCTCGAACTCCTTCCTCTTGCGCCCCTGGAACTCGTGCAGCTCCTCCATATCCGCAAAGCGCTGCGTGGGCGCCTTGAGCTTGTCATCCTGGCGATCGACTGCCTCGCGCAGCAGCTGTTCGGCGCTGATTTGGATTGGCGCGGCCGCCTTGTTCTTAACGCGTGGTGGTCCTCTTGCCTCCATGATTGCGGCTCCGGCTTGGAACTTCGGGGGAGTTGGTAGAGCTTCGTCGCGCTGCCCACCTGGTGGGAGCTGATTGCGTCACGTACGGATCTGGAGTGGAATCGATGATGAAGACTGCTGAGTTGAAGAGGTAGGATAATTCGAAGGCAGCCAGCGCACGTGCCCACGCTAGCAGCTTTCCCGCGGCGATTTCTTGGGAAGCTATGATGCGCGTCTCTCACTTTCTCGCCAACCACCAAATTGTCAATTCACAACAACGGCCATGGCGACACTTGAGCAGGAGCTGCTCGCCGATTTCGCCGACTCTGGCGACGAAGATGTCGCGGACTTGGAGAATGACTTCGCTGGCGGAGACTTTGGATCGCCGGATGCAGACGATGGCGAGGACGCGAACATGGTAGATGAGGAGGCCGAGTACGCAGAGAAAGAAGGCAAGAAGAAGGAGAAGGGGCCTGCAGATATCAGAAATGCGCAAACACTCATGGCCAACTTGCAACCTGTGTTACAGCAGATCGAAGATGTAAAAGACAAGATGGAGGAGGTCATGGATGGCGAGTCGATCGAAGACAACCCAGAGTATCAGCTTTTGAAGGAAGCAAACGAGTTTTCGACACAGATCGACGGCGAAATCCAGGCGGTGCACAAGTTCGTTCGCGACAACTACTCATTGCGCTACCCATATCTCGAGGAACTCGTCAAGAACCCAGTCGATTACGCGAAGACTGTTGCCATCCTCGGCAATCAACCACTGAACGATATCAAGACCCTCGCACAAAGCTCAGATAATGTAGTGGGGGCGCCGCTGAAGAGCATCCTGGACGCACCGACTCTCATGGTCATATCAGTCGAAGCTACGAGAGCTACTGGCCGTGAACTGCAAGATGTTGAGCTTGCAGCAGTCATGACCGCCTGTAAACTGCTGCTCAATCTCGACAAGTCAAAGCACATTCTCACCGAATACGTTCAGTCACGCATGAGCGTCTTCGCGCCCAACCTCACAGAACTCATCGGCTCGCTCACTGCTGCCCAGCTCATCAACTACGCTGGAGGTCTTGCTGGTCTCGCAAAGACGCCAGCCTGTAACATTGCCCCTCTGGGCTCAAACAAAGCGTCAGGTCTCGGACTGGCTACCAACATCGGAGTCAGGCACCAAGGTTTCCTCTACCACAGTCCCATCCTCGAACAAGTCCGTACCGACCTCAAGAAACAAGGTCTCCGTATCGTCTCAGCCAAAGTCATCCTCGCTGCCCGCGTTGACATGGTCCATTCGGCTCCAGATGGCTCCACTGGCCGTCAGCTCAAAGAGGAGTGCGAGCGCCGCCTCGACAAGCTGACCGAAGTCCCCGCCAACAAGGGCGTCCGCGCTCTCCCCGCCCCAGATGACAAGCCAGCCCGCAAGCGCGGAGGCCGTCGCGCCCGCAAGGCCAAAGAAGCCACCGCCATGACCGAGATTCGCAAAGCACAGAACCGTATGGCTTTCGGCCAGGAAGAGAAGGAAGTCGGCTACGGCGACTCTACCAAGGGCATGGGCATGATCGGCGCTACCGACACTGGCCGTCTACGTGCACAGCAAATCGACCCCAAAACGCGTGCCAAGCTGTCGAAGAAGAACCCCGGCTGGGGCGGCGACACCACGCTGGGAGCCGCCTCGTCGCTCAAGGGCTTTGGTGCTGGCGGCACAGCGACGAGTCTGCGCGCTCAGGGTCTCAGGACCGGTGGTGTGGGCCTACAGGGCTCGGGAATGAGCTCCGTTGCCTTCACGCCCGTGCAGGGTCTCGAGCTGGTCGACCCGCGAGCTCGTGAGGAGGCGAATCGCAAGCGAAAAGCGGAGGAGGATCGGTGGTTCAAGGGTGGCTCGTTCACGCAGCTTGGTGGCAAGACGGATGCTGCGGGCTTCAAGGTACCTGCGCTGCCTATGAAGAAGCCTAAGACGGAAGGCTAGTGTGGATTTGAACATCGACACTAGGACTCTATCATGGCAGCGTGGCCCCGGGGTGGCTATGAGGCATCGTACGAGAGATATGCATTACATGGCGTTTTATGGATAGCATGGTTGATACCACGGCCTGGTCGGGCCTCTACCTTTTTCTACACTACACAAGTACTCCAATCGAGACATGAACAACTACAGCTGTCACCTTTCTAACCCAGCCCATCATCACAACCGATCAGCCCTCCCCTTCTCCTCCTCCGTCAACCTCTCCCAATACGCATCCCCCCTCCACCGCACAAACCACGTCCGCTCCTCCACATGGTACCGACCCCCAAACTCACTCCCTCCTCCTCCTTTCCTCGTCCCCCTTCCCAGCCCCAAACTCCCGATCCGCATATCACGCACCTTCTCCTTCAGCGCTTCATCGGCTTCCTCTCTCTCACGCTGTATTCGCAGTCTCTCCTTGAGCTGCGACACGCTTTCGGGCACAGGCTTCCACTGCACTGCGCGGTCCACATACGTCGGGCGTCTGGGGCCGCGGGAGGCGGAATCGTCTTGATAAACACGCCGGTGTCGGTACCTGCGCTGCGAGCTCGCGAGCAGAGTCTGCGGTGCTGTTTCCAAGGGCAAAGAGTGTTCTGCGATGAATGCGTGCAGCGCGGTGGTTTCTCGCGAGTGTTCTGGGTGTTGGAGGCGGGTTTGGGCTTCGGAGATCCAGGTGTGGAGGGCGTTGGTGGAGAGCTCCTGGTGGAACGCGGTTCTGGTCGCGGAGTCGATCTGGGAGGGGTTTGAGAGGAGGGATTGGAATGATATGATGCTGGGGTGGGGGATGTTGGCCGCGGAGCAGGCGGTTGTGTAGGCGGTGCTGAGGGTGAGGAGGGCGGATTTCAGGACGAGGAGATCCTCGTGTGAAGGAGGGGGGGATTCGTCTGGGCGCGTAGATACGGAGTCTGTCTCGTCTTGGGGATGTTCGACGATGTCCTTGGAGATCTTGTCGAAGTGTACTGTTTGGGGGTTGTCGTGCAGATTGTCCATTAATCGCACAGCTTTGGAATCCGGTCTTGTGGCCTCCGTCTTGTCGCTCTCCAGGGGTTGATTGTCTTCACACATGTCATCCTGCAGGATCTTGTCTTCGTGCATCAAAGGTGACTGCCTGGGTAATTGGAAGCCATGGTCTCCTTTTTCGTGTGGGAAAATCTTGGTCTGGTCATTGATTCGAGGTGCGACGCTTGGGTGTGCAGTCTTTGGTCTCAACTGATGCGCAGTGCCTGGCCTTGGTTGATGTGCAGTGCTTGGCCTCGATTGATGTGGGCTTTCCGGCCTCGATGAGCCAGGAGGCTTCCAGAATGAAAGCGCAACGGGCGAGTCTTGCGGTTTTGCTGTTTGCCAACCTCTGGAGGCTTTGGTAGGCTTGGTATAGCTTGTTTCTGCTCGAGCGAACGAGGGACGCCGGAACGATGGGTAATAACTTATCGCATCGCCACCATTGCTTTGCAACGCCGATCGAGGGCCTGAGGTGGTTTTGGCGCGGACGAGCTTCCTCTCCGTCGCTTGCTCATGGTGTTGTTGGAGTGACTGAATGCCCGGATCTTCCGCTTGGACTGCACCATGAGCGCCTTGGCAATCTCTGGGATAGCTCGGAGAAGGCTTAGATGCTTGTTTCTTCATGAAGATGTTGTTATGATCTCTGTCGGCTACTTTCGATATAGAATTGCGATCGTGCGTCTCGGACTCGAAGGGAAACTCTTGCATTGCGTCATGATCTTGCGGTGCAATCCTGCCCTCAGAAATAGACTGTAATGGCTCCTCAATAGACTCCATGGTGTCTCGAAGCTCCAGGCGATGATCCGCCCGATTTCACTTGCCATCTTACCACCCAAAGATCGTAGCTTTGTTACCCTGCACCCAGAAGCTCTGCACTGCTCTGCTTCACCGCCATCTGTTCTCAGCCCAGCCTCCTGCATCCATTGTCGCCATGTCGCACCATCCTTCACATAGCCGCATCGAACGCCTTTCCCGCAAGACAAAGATCTGCCGTCCTTGGAACGCCAGCGTTCCAAACAATTGCTTTCTGCACCCAGACCACCTCCCATTGTCCATTGTGACCCCTTTGGATGCGTCTTCTTAACTCCGGTTTCTTTGTCATCTTGTGCCCTGTCACATGCTTGTTGCAGTCCTGCTGCGCTCGATAGCCTCCTGGAACATGTACGTTTGCGTGCAGATGAATGTTTCAAGAACTGCAACGCCGATCGAAGGATGGCAAGTTATGTATATGCGCCGCAAGCAAAAGGGCCGATTCTACATCAAAGACACGAGAGAATGTGATGTTTGCATACTTGTCGTGTACAACTCGATTGAGGCAATGCTGTGTCACCCTCAGCGTGGGTGGTGTGGGGCTAGCTGATTGCGGGCTAGATCTCATTTCACGCTGCTTTACTTCAGAACGCAGTGTATAGCCTGCACGAAGGGGCTGCATGTGCCTTGCGGAGGCACAATGAAGCGAATTAGAGCTTCAAGCCACTCTGTATGATGATACCCCTTGAACAGTGAGATCGTAGGGGTATCAAGTTGAGGCTTCTGACGGGCTTGCGGCGATACCCTAAAAGTCTTAGTGACATGTACGAACTGATGACTCGCATGATTAAACAGGTTGTCAAAATGCCGTGACACGATTGCCTGATATTGTGCCGCCGTTTTATGGAAACGATCCCATTGGCTGCTGCATGATCGAGCGCCAGGATCTAGACGGGTGTCGCGACGATCAAGACGCGATGGATGAATGATCGACACAAGCGACTTCACTGAACTCTTGCTGTCCAAGTTGGCTCGCAGTCTGCTATCTGTAGTGCATTTCGCGCCCCTAGAAATACAAGCGCAAACCTGAAGAATAAGACGACAAGCATGTGTCCTCCTGCTGAACTATCGCATACATCATTGCGGAACCTGGTAACCGCTGATCGGTAGCACGGGTGCGCTTTGCCATCTTAGTTAAGCGATGCGAAAGCAAGCCTGTGGTTCGACCACTGTTTCCCAAATCTGTGCCTAGCAGCAGTAAGTTCTTATCACGTTGCCGTGTGCTTTTCGCGACACAGCTACGCAATTATTGTACAGCAGGACGTGATGCGATCGACTTGGCACTATCAAAAGATCCGCAGGCACCGGATTTGCTCCCGGACATCAGGTCATGCATGCATGAGTATCGATTTGGACTGACCCCACAATTATTGCAAACCTCAATCGCATGGGCGGGAGTGTGTACGGTCCGAGTTCGACCGTTATGCTACTGCGCGCCCACTGCGTAGCGTACCATAGCGGAAGAACGGCGACGAGGTTGTTCTGATGTCGCGGTATCTGACATGATGGCAGCAAGGAGCCTCATTTGATTGTACTGAGATGATATCTGTTGATACGCGCATGCTTGCGACAGTTGCTGTATGATGACGGTGATTTCTGGTATCGACCCTGTGACATCGAGATGGCATATCCGAGCCAGGTCGCCGTCCCATGGTCCTAAGAGTCGCCGATGTGGGGTATTCGTCTAGCCCTTCCCTCGTAGCCCCGCAAAGGTTCAGAGCTAGCTAGCCACAGGTCTCTCGCGCATAACGCGGAAAGAGGGAGCTTCTGAACAAGTTCAATTTGCCTGTCTAGCTGACGGCGTCCACGATAAGATCGAAACAGAGGCGCGGAAGAGTCTGGGACCGGCTGTGCCAAGGTGAAGGTGGTAGAGATAGCGATGTAGGAAAATGCTGTGCGTTGCTGGTGGATTAGCTCCAGAACTGTATCATGGTACTGGGAAAATTGGCATCGAAATCTATGCAACCGATTCAGACATACTCACGGCGATATGCCCCAATCGGTGAGATAAGCATTGGCGTTGTAATCACAGAGACGATCTGCGCAATAGGAGAACAAGAATCCCGTTTTCCGTCGTTGACGCTGAGCACGTCTGCGCCTACGAGAGACTTGGGCCGCTCTCGCAGCAGTTTGCCCAAGCTTGATCCACGTAAGCTACACTTAGCCGAAGCCTGCCGGGTGAAAGCCGGCTGAAGGGCGATCCTGGGATACCAGAGAAGAGTCGCATGTCAGGCGTTTGTCCCCCAGACTGAGGCGTCCGGTGAACGTGCTTTCCATGCCAAACGCTACAAACCCCTTGATGAAAGACTCAGAATAGACAATGCAGGGGCAGAGCATGTCCACACCATCCTTGCCCGTCAGGTCCACCCAACAATGTCCCTTGACGTTGATTTTGCCCGGTTACACAGGGTGGATCTGTGTTTGGTTGTCATGCCAAAGCGGTAATGGCGTACATTCCGGAGACCGCACAGATCCTGACCCGCGAGTTGAAACGATCGCCCGGCAGCAACCGGCCCTCGCTGCATGCATATCACAGTTCGAACCGCTCTGACGTCTGCCGGCTCCGCGGGCCTGTAGCACGTCGTTCTCGGTCTCTAGTCTACCACGACGGGCCTGCCGAAACCCCTGACCTGGGCTACGAAGACTGACAAGAGCCAGAGCTCTAATCAGAGGGAGCTAAGGAGATTTCCCTCTAATCACACTGAGCCAAAGATTGCCACTGAGTTGTAGCGGGTCCAGGCTACCGGTAATATCCAGAGCCTTCGCGGCAGGCGAAAGCAGCAGAGTTGCAGATGGCAAGCATGAATCCTGGCTTCCCAACTTCCCATCTGGAATTAAAAAATTTTGCTACGATCATTGGATTGTATTTCGTATTATATGATGCTTCCTAGGCTTGAGCATGGTCAGCCTTGTCAAGCTCGTGCTGGTTTGAGGGAAACGACATGTAACACTGCAAGCATCCGCTTTTGGTTAGCTGGATTGGATCACTGCGAACGAATAGCTCCCAAATTAACTTCTGATCGACAAGCGACCGCGGAGAGAGCCTAGCATTGGTGCACCTGAGCAAGGGTGTAATGTCAGCCTAATAGACGATGATTGGTGAGAAAAGTGATCTTGAGTCTGGCGGCGCACATATCCACTCCAAGAACCGCAGTCGTGGCTGAGGAACCGAGGAACTTGTGGCTTACTTGAGCGAGAGATGCACATGACTGCAGGAAGCCAGTTAACCCTGTTGGCACTAACATCGTGGAAAGGCCTAGAGGAAGGGCGGCCAGAGTGGGGCTAGTCTCAAGCCGTGGCTGCAGTTGACGAAGGGCTGCGCAACCGTTTCCAATTGCAAGCCACCAGCAGCAGGTACTTTCGACTTCGAAACGAGTGGGTCTATGGCCCAAGTGCCACATCCTTATGAACGCTCGATCGCCAGTGGTGTTTTCGCCCAAAAGCAGCGCAGGTTTCCCAACGTGGCAAGCTCGCGACACCAATTCCAATCCGGCGGTCCTTTGTCCGTTCTCAGACAGCTCGATGGGCACTTCTATACTGTGAGCAGTCGACCTTCAAGTTTAGTAGTCGCTACAAATACCTTCTGGTACCTGAACGCTGGACAAAGAATTGCTCATAGTCGACTTACCTTCACGCGTCCCACAGCTATCCATCACCGAAAAAGGACCGAGCCTTAACACCAAACCTTAGACAATCCACTTGTCTGGGTGCATTCTACTATTGCTGAACATATCAAACGAAGTGCGTGCTCGATCAGGAGCCCCATCCGGTGAGGACAAGTATTTGCAGGAGGTACGTACCCTGAAGTGCTGATGCACGGTTGCGAGAGCAAACCGTACATACCGATATAGCCCATGCCAAAACTGACACGATCCCATAGACACATCTGAATCATCGCCGTTCAAGCTGGGCGCCTCTTGGACAGTGCAGAACCGCTTCTCATCTAGCAGTGTCTCAGACAATCGTGTCTTGTCTGGTAGCGCGAGCAGCAACTCGAATTACAGCATTACTTTTTCCTTGCGACTCTACCACCTCTTACTTCCAGACCGGGTTTGGAAAGCTCATTCCCTATTAACGCCATCCTGTAATTTCTGCCACTGCTACAATCGCCGCAATCATGCGCGGTGATACTCTTATTCAGCGACATCCTCCCACTCCACCAACACTGATGGGAGATTATCAGTCGGGTCTTCACCGAGTTGCGCAATATAGCGCAGATAGCGGTTACCCCTACAATGATCCGAGCTATACTGGAATGATCGGTTACGAAGGGATCCCTCCGCGGACGTCACACATGGCTAGCCATGCAGGAGAAAGTGTCGGTCTGGGAATCCAATATGTAAGCACACTCGCCACCTAGTCTGAGGCAACGATGCTGATGATAGCCAAGGACAGTCATGGCGCTTCGGACTACTACCACGATAACCAGGCCCATCGTCAGGTACTTTCAACGGTCAATTATGCTGTCAATAACTGACAATGAGTAGCACAGCCAAGGCGCATTCTCTCCACCAACGCCCAGGTCGACCATCGATGACGACTATGCGACTCGGTCGACTCACAGCGTTCACTCGAGAGGAACGGCAAGCCCCCCTCGGAGACATGAGAGACATGATAGCCCTCAGCCAAAGCCCACACCGAAGGCCAGGAAGTCCAAGGCTACCAAGGGCGACAAAGCCAAGACACCAAAGTTGACTGCTCCTTTGAGCATACTGACCGATAAACTACACCACATTCCAGTTAAGGACATGAAAGCATGGGTCAACCGTACAGCAGACGTGAGGCGTAAAGAAGCCGAGAAGAGGAATGGATATATCACGCGGCCAATGAACTCATTCATGCTGTACCGCTCAGCATATGCTGAAAGAGCCAAGGCATGGTGTTTACAGAACAACCATCAGGTAGTGTCGTCAGTCGCAGGAGAGAGCTGGCCGTTGGAACCACCCGAGGTGCGCGACCGCTTCAACGAGTACGCAAAGATTGAACGCATCAATCATCAGAACGCCCACCCAACGTACAAGTTCTCGCCTAGCAAAGCAGTTGCCCCCCCTCGAAAACGCAAGGATGAATGGTCGGACGAAGAGCCAAGCGATCTGGAGGATGCTGACTGGGGCCATGACAACGGTAGGCGATCAAGGCAAGCGAAGCGATTCCAGCGGTCGGTCAGCTACCCGCCTCCTCTCGGCCCGGAGTATATGGATAGAGGTTTTGGGCCCGGCGCCAATGGTATGATGAGGTCGTCGTGGGAAATGGCCAATGAGGGACGACCGATGCCAATGCCAATGCACCCCGACATGTACCATCAGCAGTACTATCACACTGCCTCATATCCACCTGCGCAAATGCCTGCGCACTACAGCGAAGACCTTCGCATGCGTCGCGTTGCTGTACCACCAGCGCCACCAGCGCCAACTTTGCAGTTTTCTTCGAACCAACTCCTAGGTCTGCCTGGTGGAGACGCAAGCGATCTGATGCAACAGCTACACCCTCAAGCCACTTCACCGTTCGACGATGGTCAGGTGGATCCTTTGCTATTGGCGTACGATGGTGGCCACCGATCTGAGGTCGCTGCCACTACCATCCAGCACGATTATCGCAACGGCTACTCCAACATGATTGATGAGAAGTACGACCAACAGGAGATCGATAGGCTGCTGGAGATCGAGCACGCCCATGACAGCTACAACCACTCGTGGCAGTCTGATCCAACCATGTCTTCGCTCGACCAAGAGTCCGAGTTCGACAAGTGGGTGGGCGAGCATTGACGATCCTAAGTAAGGATGTTGATGACGACCTCGAATAGACATGACTGTACATTGCATGACTGTGAATTTTGATTGATACCCTTTGTTGGTCCTCGGTCCAGCACGGCGTTGGAGGATCTAAACCCAACCTGTTTCCAATGCATTGACGGCGTAATTTGTTATCCTGTAGATTAGCTTTCTTAGATATATACGCATGTTCATAGACCATTCAATAACTTTTCCATCATACTCCCCACAAGATCGACTTCTTCAAGTGTCGAGTCGAACATATTCCTCGAGTCAGGTACCATGACATGTGCGGTGTTGTGGAGGAGAAGTCACGGCTGATGCGCTCGGAGCGCAGGAACTGCCCCACTTACACCCTCGCGTCACGAACGCGACTTCCCAAGATTCTGGCGGGGCTCCGACGACGACAAACAGCTCTCACGTCGCCATAGCTGTCACAACACTGTGTGTAGAGCCTCCAGAAACTGCGGTGCTTATCCCTTCTGGACGACCACCATGTACGGCGAGACGGCGAACAAGCTGGTAAGTGATTCTCAATCGCACAAACTAAGCGCTTGTACAAAGTCGAGTCGACAACCAACGTATTTCAAGCTTGCTTACACATGAATATAGGTACAGAACGCGAAGCGCACACTCGCTCTTCCTCATTTGCCACCTTACCAATCAGAGCTCATTAGATCCGTTGTTCGGGAGGTACGAGATCTTGACAAAGATGTAGCTTCACTGCTTGCGCCATACTCGGGCTCCTTCAACCCAGCCTCGTCTCCAGACACTGCCTGTGCATTACTTGTCAACCACTTGTGTATGCGACGCAATAAACGATGTCTTCTTGCGTACCACAAGGTACGCAGTGACAAGCTAGAGGAGTATTGCTGGAATGGTGTGGACGTGCTCGAGCAACAGGCCCAGAAAGCTAGCACTGGAGAGGGCAATACGACCAGTGCGGAGAGCAGTCTCTCTCCTGAAGAAGAAGAATACGTGCGACAATACAGTGATCTATTGGCTGCATACAAAGGCCAGTGGACGGATATCGACCTTACTGGAAGCCTAGAGCCTCCAAAGGACCTGTTCATCGACGTGAGAGTACTCAAGGATGCTGGAGAGATACAAACAGAGTATGGGTAAGTTGGTCCCACTACCGATGATCGTGCCGTGTCGTGTCTATGCCAGTATCACATGCTGACCACTGACAGATCTATCACCCTGACCAAGAATAGCCAATTTTACGTACGCCATGGCGACGTCGAGAGACTGATCCAGCAGGGCTACCTCCAGCGCTTGAGTTGAATGAGTCAAGCAGCTATGGGGTGCGGCATATAGATTTGTGCAAGCACCTTCACACCTACCGTCTTAGCGTCTTACATTACGTCGACATTATCGGGCCACAACGCGCTATTTCAGGCGCCTGTATGAGATCCGCGCCAAAAGCATGGTTCAACGGGAAGCCACGAGATACTCCACAGATCCCTGAGATCTGTTGCTCCGCATCCTTCTCGAAGATTGTGCCAACACCAAGGGATTGCCTAATTCGTCCAAGGTCGAGTGTGGAGGCAAAGTGCATCCGTCTGTGCACCTGCACCTGCTGCCACTGGATCAGGTGGGGGAGTTTGAAACACAACGCAGGTACCCCAGTAGTGAAGGACGACACCGCCACTTTCCGAGATGTATGATTAGATCGTACGTCTTGATGTTCTGGGCAGCGTGGGCTTTCAGCATCACATGCACGGATCCGAATACCCGGGTCCGAACTTGGCGGCTTTGTTTGGGGGAAAGCCACTAGTTATCGCTGTGAGGGTCCCTGAGATCGTTAGCTAGTACAGCATGCTTGCTTCTTGCCGCCACAACTCGCAGGACGGGATCACAAGCATCTTCATTTGAGATTGTGTACGTGAGCGAGAGAGACTGGTCTGGACTTGAGCATCATGCCGGTGTACGCGACGAAGGGATCTCAGCAGGCGACCCATGCAAGTGTCATCAGATCGGTTCCAATTGCTTATCACCGGCTTCCTTCTGATTCTTCCCGATACTGCACCAGGATCGCTGGTCGTACTCGACACCTAGCCAAGCTTATGAAAGGTGCTTGCGCCCTTGCACTGTCACTTAAGGCGGCAGGCTACATGCCGTTGGCCCCAGCTTGACTTGAGTTGGGGTATTGCCGTTCACATGATTAGCATTCGATGCGCAATGCACACCGCTGGCTCAAATCAGGTTAATGTACCTTGCTTACGGGTCTCTCGAGGTGCGTAATCGTCTGTACCTTCTACGTGAGTAATAACAAGAGTGGAGTTTTCGCCGAGGTTGTGCTTTTTGTGATAAACCTTGTCAGAGGACTGCATGCGATCGTGCATGACGATGGGCTGTCCATTTGATATCGAGATTCTTCTGCCTAGCAAGTACGACTAGCCATACTGTTCACAAGTTTTGAAGTGCTCCATGCATCGTTCCAATGGCCGAACCACGTGCCTTATCACCTCACCTCTCCAATTCCTTTCCTCTTCTGCCATGCCCCTTAAACACCAGTCGACAGCTCTTGCATAGTCTTCCCCACCCTCTCCACTCACACTTCTAGCCCATTCCAACGCTGTGACTATGAATCTTCGAGACGGCGGCCGAAGCAGAGTTCCAAGAGCAGTACGCCCAGAGGGTAGAAGTTACGCTCAGTTTCAAAGGAATCAGTTGAGTGTAGATGGGTTGGGGCATGAGCGAAGCCTTGTTGGACAAATGGCATATCGTACGAGATACCGGAGTTGTTATCCAAGTCAGTGAAGAAGAATATGTCTTTCTTGCAAAGCGAGCTTCGTAGCCAGGGTGTGCACTGAAGTTGTCCAACTGACGAAGCGACGAGCAGGGCAATTGTGTAACGTTGGCGCCGCGAGATATAGCCTTTGTAGCCATCAGATAGGATGTGTTCAAGGGTGATAGAGGCACGCCTGTCGCTCTCTCCTTCTGAGCTGGCCGAGTGAATATGATGGGGAGAATCGCTGGGGCCGATGAGACCCATACAATCGTCGGCCTTTGGCTCACCTAACAGCTGGCATAATTGTATATTATGGTCGACGTGTATGTCCACTTTGCAATCGTCAGCTTTCGCCTCACCTAACAGCTGACATAACTGTATATTGTGATCGATGTGCATGGCCACTTTGATCTGTGGTGTGAGGGAGGCAGTTGATGCAAAAGTGACTCTTTTCTTCACTGGGACTGAGGACTTGGAATTTGCGGTCGCTGTAAGCAGCGCCGTCGGAGCGAGCGGGGCTTTGGCAGTGTTTACAGCCTTCCGAGGGAAAGAGCACCCAGGCATGTGTCCACATGAAATCTCTTTATAAGACCATGGCTTGTCCCCGAACGCTGGAGGAGCGACAAAGCGGAGGATCACTTGGAAGCATGCTTCTTCGAATGTTCGATGCTCAAGGCGTAAGTTGGCGAAATGGTACTGTTGAGACTTGCACTGCCAAGCGGTTTGTAGAGCTTCGAACAGTCGAGTCGATTCCTTCGAGATCTTCTTGGATGGTGCTTCTATCATAGACGTCTGCCTATTATCTCCAAGTACGGTGCTTTGAAGCGCGGATATTCTGTCGCTGGACCTCAGGATCCTGGTCCTTTCCCCGAGCCTGAACCGCGCTCGAAACAACTCATATCTTCTTCTTTCTCTCACTGCATCTTTTGCCGCAGAGATTCTCGAAGATTTGAGCATGGGCTGAGGGCTTGGCGATCGACTCGATCTAGTCTTTGGGGCAAGAGCTTCTTCTGCACGGTTTCCTCCTCAAAACAGAGCTCCTTTCTCAGATCTTCGGCGACGTCGTTCATCCTCAAGATAGTGCTCTGGTACAATTCGTATGACTCCTGTAGTCTGGCTTCCAGTCCTTCCTGGTACTTCGCTTCTTTCCACTTAGGGCCGCCAGGGTCCGCGATAAGAGAAGTAACCTCATTGGCGTCAGAGCAGATGGGTAACAGGAGCTCTTTGAGATTCCTCTTTTACATCAACCCCTGGAATTCGACGTCGTGTCGACATCGCTTATACTCTCTTCTTAGGTGCACAAAGAAGCCACCAACTGTTGCGACGTCGCGCCAGTGTTCGATACCGCTTATCAACAGTGGAAAGGCGCCCAAGACGAGACCTGCTATATCTATACCGCTCATGGAGGCGTGCAGAACTCTGACTGAACGAGAGCGAGAGACTTTTGGGTGGATACAACCTCTAAGCCAATACCTACTCTTGCAACAAGTCTTCCCAGACTGCCAACATCACAAACGGAGGTTTGTGGTAGACAATCAAGACGGCAGGGAGCAAATGGAACGTGAGGGCTACAGATTGTTGTACCAAGCTACCCCATATTCACTGTCGCACTCGTCCGCTGACGATGACACCTCAAGCCCGAGGCCGAGTCCGAAACCTGCCTGCGCGCGTATGTAGACTACCACATAGTCATCGATCGCCCACTCCGCTACACCATAGAACATACGACATATCTGGTCTCCGTGTCATTAATCAGTAAACACTACGTTTCGATTTCTCTTCATTATACCTATGCTACTGCTACTACTGCTACCGCTACCGCTACCGCTACCAGATCACACATCCATCCTCACTTCCAAAAACCCTCCTGTGCTTGCTATCTGCATAGTTCCTCCACCCCTATACTCTAGGCCATGCAGGACTTCAGGGGCGGAAATACTTACTCACAAAGCCGCCAGCGCAGCTCCAAATGCACACCTTGATACCTTAATGCCGCTCGCTCGTACCACGCATGCATACATGCAGGCGAGCGAGAACGCCCGAAAACGGCAGCAGCCCGGTGTAAGAGGTCCCAAGTCGCAACTCCGCCTCGACGACTACCAATCAAACGCCCTTTCTTTTTATGGTGTGAAAAAAAAATCCTGGACCCCCAGCGACATGAGAATGCAGGACCGGGACATGCACTACTTTCCTTTCGTCGCCGTTCTGTAATTTAAACGTCCCTTTCTCAAACAACATTATACCTGCCCGTCGGGCCCCTAACAGCACTCGCATCCTCCGCGGCAATCGTGCCCTCCCTCAACAATCTCGTAAGCTCCATCATCGCCTGCGTGACCACGTTCTCCGTATCGCCCTCGACCAGGATGTACAACTTGGGCAGATCGGTCTCACCGGGCTCCTTTCCAGGGGCGTAGAAGTTGCCCTTGGTTGTGATACTGACACCGGTGTTTTCAAGAATCTTAGCCACGTTTGTGCGGTTTGTAACGGCCCAGCGCGCTTTCTGCGGGAAGTCGTTGATCTCGATGGTGCTGTGGTACAGACCGGCGTCGGGGCCTTTGTTGTCGATGGGCTGGCCGGCGTGGATCATGCCCTTCTTGCTGAGGCGGCCGTCGACCTTGTTTGCGGCGGCGAGCGCGCGTTCCTTGGCGGACATGGGTTTGCCGCTCGAGCCTGCATCGGGCCGTTCGGTTTTCTGGACGACGATCTTGGAGTTGAGGAGTTTCATCCAGGAGGGCTGGTCTTCTTCGGCGGCTTTGGGGGTGCTGGCATCGTTGGCTTTGACGATGCCGCCTGGGCCTGAGACTTCGGGTTTCTTGAGGGCGGGGAGCTCGGGCTCCTCGTCCGAGTCTTCTTCGCCTTCGACCTTGTGCGCGCGCTTCTCGCGCTTCTTTTCGAGCGCGCGCGCCGCGTCCAGGCGGTCCAGGCCCTTGCCGCCGAAACCGCCGAAGAACTTCTCCGTGCCGGCTTTGGCTTTCTCGAGGAAGGTGTCGGCCATCTTTTGGACCTCGTCTGGTACGGGCGTGTCGCTCTCCTTCAGAGCCTTGACGATGTGTACTGCGAAGCGCTCTTGGCCTGGGTTTTCAAGGAGCGTGATGGCTGTGCCCTTGTTTCCTGCTCGACCTGTGCGACCGCATCGGTGGACATAGTCTTCCAAGTGAGTAGGACAGTCGAAGTTGAAAACCATAGCGAGACCTGGTACGTCGAGACCACGAGCGGCTACGGAGGTGGCAATGAGGACGGAGAGGACTCCCTGCTTAAAGTCGTTGATGGCTTCGTTACGGTCTGTCTGGTCCTTGGCACCGTGAATGGTGTTAACGGATGAATACTTAGCTTTGAACAACTTCGACAGAAGGTCTTCTGCTGTCTCCTGTTTCTCTGTGAAGACTAGTACCTGTGCATTCTCATCTTCAGCAAACAATTGACCAAGGTGAAGCAGCAGCTTGTTGATCTTTTTCTCATACGAAGGCTCCACGAGCGAGATGATCTGTGTGATCTCGGGCGCAACCTTGCTACGACCACCAATAATGACTTCGGCGGGCTTGTTGAGAGCCTTCCGGGCCAGGGCAGCCATATTCTTAGGGAATGTGGCTGAGAAAAGAATTGTCTGGCGATCAGGTCGAACGTTTGCGAGAATCTTCATCACTTGGGGTTCAAACCCCATGTCGAACATACGATCAGCCTCATCAAGAATGACGTAAGTTATACGCTTGAAGCTCAGCACTCGGCCTGAGTTACTCTGTAGCAGGTCAATAAGACGTCCTGGAGTGGCACAGAGGACATGAATGCCACCTCGCTTGATCATAGCGATCTGATCAGAGATGGGCTCTCCGCCATAGGCACACTCGATCTTGATACCAGATGCCTTGAGGAACGGCTTCAGCTCATTTTTGATTTGCAATGAGAGTTCACGTGTTGGCGCTAGGATCAGCCCGATGGGACCGTCAGAGGACTTCAAGGGGCGCTGATCTAAGATGTGTCGGATCATGGGAATACCAAAGCCGAGCGTCTTACCAGAACCTGTCTTAGCAACGCCAATAAGATCGCGGCCTGACTCGGCGATGGGAATGGCTTGTGCTTGAATGGCTGTAGGTCTATCGTACTTGACTTTCGCGAATACGTCCATGGTGGCTTGGAGCAGACCCATCTGTGCCCATTTTGTTACAGGGCGAGGGACGTCGTCGGGCTTTACTTTGATGCCGTCCATCTCATGCCTGAGGTCGGCAACCTCTTCGGGAGTCATGGCAGTGACTTCGGAGGGCTCAGTGTAGAAGTTCTTGCGGAATGGCTCGTACTCAACTTTATCGTGATCAATGACCGGAGCTTCCTTCTTCTTCTTTTTGTGGGCGCTCATGGCGAGCAAATCTTCAGCTTCGACAGACGTCTGTGCCGGCTCAAGGTCGTCGTTGAACATGGCTGTGCCCTGGGGCGCTGATCGAGTGGGTGCAGGCTCGGTGAGGCCAGCCATGAAAGCATCGAGAGGATCAACCTCGTCTTCTTCAGCGCCTGCGTTTTCGTCAACCTCCATCTTATCGGTGGTCTCTTCGGTGGCGGGAGCTTCCTCCATTTTGGTATCCTCGTTTGCTGCGGCAATCTCAGCGCGGCGCTTCTCAAGCTGGGCCTGCAGCTGGGCGTTGTTCTCCTCATCGTCACTGCCCATGTCATCGAGTGCGGCCTCGTCCTCTCCCTCGGCGTCCGGCATGATATCGGCGTCGTCGATGGGTGCAAAAGTTGGGAGGGCCTGGAACTTCCGCTTGCCCGTGTCGGTGTCGTCTTCGAGGAAAGCCTTCTTGGTCGTTTCTGTCTCATCTAGCGCGTTCTTGGTCTTCAATCCAAAGGCGCCCATGTTACCGTTTGTCTTGCCCTGCTGTGCAACCGCAGGTTCTGTGCAAATCAGCGTTTGGTCAGACGAGCAATCATCAGGAGTATACTCACTGGTAGTGACGGGCTTGCCGGCAGGCTTTGCTGCAAGCGGGCGTGCAGCAGCCGACTCATCGAGCCTGAAGGTAGACTTCTCAGGCTGCTTCTGCTTAAGTTTTTCAGTGGCGCTCTTCGAGGGCGCTTTGGCCTTGGCAGGCTCTGCTGTGCTGGTGCCTGCTGGCGGTGTTGGCGCAGCGACGGTCGGGGTCGAGGGCGCAGTGAGGGTCGGCGAGGCGACTTGGCTGGGGGTGTCGCCGCCCTTCTCTTTTGCCAGACGCTCCGCATTGCGCTTCTTCCACTCGGCGAGCTTGGCTGCGCGGGCAGCCTTCTTGTCTTCCTCAGTTTCCTTCCTGTCGTCGCGGGCCACGGAGCTCAGGCGGTCGCCGCGTCTGCTCTCGGGGCCTGGCGTGGCAGCCGAGCGGTGTGATATGGAGCGCCGCCGCCTGTCGTCGCGGTCTCGGTCGCCCCGGTTGCGGCTGCGGCTCCTGTCGTCGCGCCTGTAGCGGTCGTCACGGCGGTCTCGTGACCTGTCTCTGCGGCCTACTGGCGAGCGTGTGCGGCGGCGGTCCCTGCGGTCGTCGCGGCGGTCATCGCGACGGTCATCTCGACGGTCGCGTCCACCACGGTCGCGGTCTCGCTCCCTCTCTCTATCCCGATCTCTGTCGCGCGGTCGGTCATCGCGCCTGCTGGTCCCCGTGTAGCGGTCGCCATAGCGGTCCCGTGACCTGTCCCTCTCCCTCTCTCTATCTCTGTCGCGGCGTGGCGGAGACCTGGAGCGGTCGCGGCGGGGCGGAGAGTACCGACCGCGGTCGTACCTTGAGCTATCAGCGTGGCGCGTCGCCATGTCGGCTCGAAGCACAGTACAGTCTCTTTCAATGCGTGCAAGGTGGTCCGCAGTGCGTGCTTTGCGTACACTGTGTGCTGGAGCGGGCGGTTGGGTGGATTGACGTCGTCGTCGGCGCGGAGGTGCGGAGGTGTTGCAGCTGCGGTAAAGTTGGTTTTGTCCAGCAGCACCCCTGCTAGCGCGCGGGTAACTTTTGGCTCGCCCTCCAAACTTCTTCCAAAAATTTCCAGAGCAGCGCAGCTCGCCCGTACAGAAGCAGCCGTCTTCGCCACCAACATGTCTGTCAATCCCCGCAAGAGAAAGGCTGTCGCCAAGGAGGCGCCGCCGCCAGAGAGCGAGTCCGAAAACGAATTGGGTGACGGCCTGCTCGAGGGCATTCTGTCGCATTCCGAAGACGATTCGGACGCCAGCGAAGAGGAGGACGAAGAAGAAGATGAGACCGACGCCAGCAGCATTGTCGAGGGGCTGTCGGACGAGGATGAGGAGGAAGAAGACGACGAGGACGAGGACGACATCCGCGAGCAGATGCGCAAGCTTAAGACATCTGACGGGCCGCTGAAGCGCAAGCCTGGCCAGCAGACACACGAGATGGACCTCGACGCTATTGCGGGTGGTGATCTCGACGCCGACGACGAAGACCTCAAGCCCAACTATACCGTTCAAACAGATGCGAACGGCAACACGCGCTACATCTACAAGGAGATCGACCCCGTCTACGAATCTGACGATTCGGACGCCGAGCAGACCAACACTATTGGCAACATCGACCTGAAGTACTACGATGAGTACCCGCACATCGGCTATGATATCAACGGCAAGAAGATCATGCGCCCCGCTAAGGGTGAGGCGCTGGATGCTCTGCTGGACAGCATTGACATTCCCAAGGGCTGGACTGGTTTGACCGACCCCACCACGGGCAAGCCGCTGCAGCTGTCTGAGGAGGAGCTGGACGTGCTGAAAAAGGTCACACGAAACGAGGTCATCGAAGAGGGCTACGACCCATACCCAGAGATGATCGCCTACTTCTCCGGTGTCAACCAGGAGATCATGCCACTGAGCGCTGCGCCTGAGCCAAAGCGCCGCTTTATCCCCTCCAAGCACGAGGCGAAGCGCGTCATGAAGATCGTCAAGGCCATCCGCGAAGGCCGCATTGCGCCCTACAAAGCGCCTGAGGACGAGGAAGAGGAGGACCAGTTCAACTTCGACGTCTGGGCCGATGAGAAGCCGCGAGACGCCAACTCGATGCACATTGCCGCTCCCAAGCTGCCTCCGCCAGGCTACGAAGCGTCCTACCACCCCCCGCCTGAGTATCTTCCGGATAAGGCTGAGGAGGAGGCTTGGCTGGACCAGGACCCAGAGGACAGGGAGAGGGAGTTCCTGCCCAAGAACTACGAGGCGCTGCGTAAGGTGCCTGGATACGAGACATTCGTCAAGGAGCGCTTCGAGCGCAGCTTAGATCTCTACCTCGCACCCCGCATAAGGAGAAACAGGCTCAACATCGACCCTGAATCCCTGCTTCCCAAGCTCCCCGACCCAGAGGACCTCAAGCCCTTCCCCACAACCTGCGCCACCATCTTCCGAGGGCAAGAAGGACGCGTGCGCACCGTCTCTGTCGACCCGCTCGGCATCTTCGTCGCATCTGGTGGCGACGACGGCTACGTGCGCATCTGGGAGATCCTGACCGGCCGACAAGTATGGAACGCGCGCCTCTCGTCCGAGGAGGCCGTCGACGCTGTCTCCTGGCGTCCCGTGAAGGAGGCCTCCGTCCTCGCAGCCGCAGCAGGCGAGCACGTCTACCTCATCGTGCCCTTCCAGATCCTGTCCCCAGACGTCGAGCAGCACTCGCGCGACATCCTGGACGCGGGCTGGGGCTACGCAACCTCCAAAAACACACCCCTCACCACCGGCGACGCCCCCAAGATCCCGCCAGGCGTATGGTCGCGGCCAGAAAAGAAGCTCGAAAACAAGGGCATCCTAATCCAAATCGAAGTCCGCAGCGCCATCAAAACGCTCTCCTGGCACCGCCGCGGCGACTACTTCACCACCGTCTCCCCGCGGGGCCAATCCAGCTCCGTCGCCATCCACACAGTCTCCAAGCACCTAACCCAGCTCCCCTTCCGACGCCTCAAAGGCATCGCGCAAACCGCCCAATTCCACCCCTCAAAAGCAATCTTCTTCGTCGCAACCCGCAACACCATCCGCAGCTACGACCTCGCCAAGCAAGAACTCGTCAAGATCCTGCAACCCGGCGCGAAATGGATTTCCTCCATCGATGTGCACCCCGGCGGCGACAACCTGCTCGTCGGAACCTACGACAAGCGCTTGCTCTGGCATGACCTGGATCTCTCCACTAAGCCGTACAAGACGCTTCGCTTCCACACTGCTGCCATCCGCGCGGTTGCGTATCACAAGGGCGGATACCCGTTGTTCGCGGATGCGAGTGACGACGGCAGTTTGCAGATTTTCCATGGCAAGGTTGTGGGTGATTTGATGGAGAATGCGACCATTGTCCCGTTGAAGGTGCTCAAGGGGCATAAGGTCAAGCAGAGACTCGGTGTTATGGGCGTGGAGTGGCATCCTAGGGAGCCGTGGTGTGTGAGTGCGGGCGCGGATGGGACGATTAGGTTGTGGAATTAGTGATATACCAAAAGTGGGGAGGGGATTGTGTGTAGGGTGTGTAAGCATGGACCGGCGTATGGCGCAGAATAAAAATGAAAGACGATTCGAACTTATGAGCAAATTCGTTGTGGGGTGGCTTTGTGGTCTGGATCACAGGTGCATATTTAAAGTCTTTTGTGTGAAGCTGGCGAGAGCTGTGGTAGGGGTCTACATGATCTAAAGCCCGATAACACTGCTGTAGGGCATATCCCATACACGACAAGCCACCAGCATGCTCCCCAAGCTAATCGTGGCAGCCATGAGGATGTTAACGCCGTTGTTATCAAGCAAGTCGCTTCCTACCTCAACCCTGCGGCTCTCATGAGTCCCATCTGCGACGGCGGTGGAGTCAGCACCCGCTTTCTGCATGGTCCTGGCTGCCTGCGAAGACACCTCGCTCTCGACACTACTACTCTTCGCAATACTGTCGTGCACATCCTCATGACGGGCTTTACTGCGCGCCTCAGCCCCCTTCTTAAGATGCACCGGCGTCTTGCTGTGAACAAGCACTTTCCGCCCGCCCTCGCCCTCAATAATCTTCCCAGAATGCGCGTCCACGACACTGGCTTGCAGCAGCGCGCCCAGCAGCGAGTCGAGCAGCGTGCCCGCGATGCCGGCGCCCGTGAGTGCGATCATGAAGCGCAGAGTGGAGTGCGAGCTCCAGTCCGAGCAGAATGGGAGGAGGAACGTCGCGATCAGTGAGAGCCCGAGCGAGGCGTACATGCCAGCTGCCAGGCCGGTGGTTGTCACGCCGCCGTTTGTGCCTGGCGGGACGGTGCGCCATGGGGCGGTAATGAGGAAGGGCTTGGTTTTGGAGAGGATGCCGAGTTCGGAGGAGAAGGTGTCGGCGGCCACGGCGACGTAGTTTCTGGGAGGGTTAGTGATGGTGGGGGGTTCGGGAGGGGGAGGAGCTTACGCGACGATGCCGACGACCAGGACGTCGCTTTTCTTTTGGAAGCAGAGGTTGTTGCTCGACAGTCTTTCTTCTTTCTTCAGTTGCCAGTAGTGTAGCAGGATCAGCACCGAGGCTACGCCTGAATTCGCAATGACCTGGATGTGGTTGCGCGGTCCCTCTCCACCTGAGGCGCCGGTCGCTGACTGCGTGAGTTTGGCTTTCACGTCATGTTTGACCTGGAATAATTAGCCATGCCAACTCGCTTATGCTTCAAGTATCGTACCTTCGTCGCTGCAGAGCCAGCAAGAAAGAATGCCGCCAGCAACACGAAGAATACACCCCAAGGATGTATCGCGTGCACGACCGCCGTGACGAAAGCTGTTGCAATGCCAACCGGTGTCAGCGACTTATGCGACCAGGCACGGTAGACAAGCGCTGCTATCAGCGGAACTGCAATCTGCGGCTTCATTGTTGGTGCAGGGTTGTGCTTGTCCGGAGCTGTCGGTGGTGGTTGGAGCTTGTCTGGCGGGTTGCGGTTGCGTCACAAACGACGAACATCAGTTCGGTCAGACAACTCCACCTTCGCTTGGCAACAACCGCAACTCTCGCCCAACTCCTGTGAAGTCGAATTCTGGCATCGTCGTGGGTCTTTTGAGGGTTCACCACTTCGTACAAAGCACTCGACACTTGACGATGATCTTCCACGGGCACTCAGCTACCGGGATGTGGCTTTGACGATCAGGGCGGCTCACGCATGGCTTTCGTGCGTAAGGACTGTCGGGCGTCGTCAGGCCTCCTACTATGCAACCGATGTCCGCTTCAAACCTGGAGCGAGGGTTGACAAAAACTCGCACTACCTCAGCCACAAATATCCCCACGAATATCACATGCGGGTCTCCTGTCTAGGTAGCTCCTGCCCTCGACGCTCACCGTAGCGCAGAGCAATAAGCTTTGCTTATATGCTGAGAGATGCTTGTCAATGCTTGGATTTGCTTCTACAAGTACTGCTCACAATATTTATATCCAAGTTTCCTGCAAGACTTCTATGGAACTGGTTTGGATCTCGGTTTGGATGAAAGTTCTGTGATACCACATCACCAATCTCCATTCCATGAAGTCAATCCCGGACCTGGACATTGACACAGGAAATGGACCAGAGATGACAATGCCCCACCCAGACACAAGTCAGCAAGTCCACCGGATACCAGCTCATAAGAAAGCGCACCGCACAGCTGCGTCAACAGGTCTTGAATGCGATTGGCTGCACCGCAGAGCTGTCCCGATTAAGATTAGTCCCGGCGTCTCACCGGTATCGAAGCTGTGTTGCGATTGGTCTGCACTATGGACTTGAGTAGAATTCGCTGCACAGCCATAGTATCGGTCAGGCACAGATATACGAGCTCGCTTGTCTGACGGAGGCTGGTGGCACGCTTTTGACGATATTGGCTAAAGTCTGTCTCGAGATCTGCTCCACGTATCTGCTCAGGCGCCCTAATCCAGGCGTTTTGCGTCTCCACTTGTACTTTCCTGTCTGGGTCAGCAGTGCGCGCGAGAGGCTGATATAAGAAATGACAGCCCTCGAGCAGGGCTGGTTGTCATATTCAGACTACTCATCTGCTTTTGACTACGATTCATCAACCTACGCATGGCTATCTGGCTGTTCAAGAAAGCACGGGGTGCTTACCGGGACCACCAAGCGCAGAAAGCTGTCCCAACTACAGATGATTCACACCTTGTGCCTGAAGCCCCATCATCGCATATACAACACACCGAGAATGGCACAGAGCTTGGCTCTCCCAGAGCTAGCACAGAATACGGCGGCATGACTGCTCAAGAGAAAGCGGCGGCTCGTCAACGGAACATTCAACAGTGGAAGCTATTGATTGGACTGATACTGCCGAACTTCCTCGCCGCTGTCGATGTCACTATTGTCGCGCCTGCGATCCCACTCATCTCATCTGACTTCAGTCCGTCTTCTTAATCGGGCTCTACGATCGTTCACTGACAACTTTTAGATCGCCTTTCTGGGAGCTTTAACTGGATCGTCGCCGCCTACACCCTGACGTTCACAACCTTTGTTCCTGTGACTGGTCAGTTTGCGGAGGCCTTTGGCCGGCATTCGACACTACATTTCCAGATGTTCTGGATCATGATTGGAAGCGCCTTGTGTGCTGGAGCTCAGAGCTGGGGCATGCTTCTCGTTGGCAGGGCGCTCCAGGGCCTTGGTGCTGCAGGCATCATGAATCTATCTCGGATCATCCTGTCGGATAACGGAGCCACACTTGCTCAGATTTCGAGGAACAACTCAACACTCTCTTTGATCAGCGGCATCAGGTAAGTAGACATCTCTCTATCACTAAACACCCCTTATGCTAATCTTCATAGTTACGGTGTCGGTCCTGTTGTTGGCGGCTATGTCGCAGACGCCAGCTGGCGGTATTGCTTCGTCCTCCCTGTCGGTCTTGCTGCGCTCTCGCACGTCCTCATTGTGATCCTTATGCGCAAAGAGCTCGTCAAAGGTAACGCTGCCCGCGCGGCAGGTATTAACGGGGGCTCTCGCCGAAACAACTACGTCTCTGGCCTTCTGAGCATCGACTGGCTGGGTGTGGTCCTCTTCATACTCGGTGTTGGGTTGATCATCCTCGCGCTGCAATGGGGTGGAACTCAATATGCATGGGACTCCGCAGCCACCATTGCGCCTTTTGTCATTGGAGGCTTCCTCGTCATCGCCTTCTTCATCCACGAGTATCTCTTGGCTCCTGGCCGCTTCACTGCCCGTCTGCTACCACGCCAGAACCCGATGATCCCCTCGACTCTCTTTAGGAAGAAAGATACCACTCTTCTTCTGATCATCAATTTCTCTGCAGGGATCTCGCTCGTCAGTGCTTTCTACTTCATCTCGTACTACTGGCAGCTCGCGGAGGGGTATTCGTCTTCGAAAGCAGGCGTTCAGCTGCTTTACTACACCCCTGGACTTGGTGTTGGTGTATACGCTGCTATGTTCATGTGTAACGTTCGACCAGCACAGACGTTCTACCCTCTCTTCATCGGCTCGATCGTAGAAGGCGTTGGTCTTGCAGTATTGACTTATGCCGTGTCAATCCGCCACGGCACTCTTGTCAGTGTCTTCCTTGCCATCTCCGGCGCCGGAACCGGACTTCGATTCATGCCAGTCGTACTACATGCCGCGGGAATCTGGTCCACGCGCGTACCAGCTATGCAGTCACTACTTTCATTTGTGCTGCCGCTTGGTGAGACCATTGGTATCTCTATGATGGGTGCTGTGTACTCCAACAAGCTTGGCCACCTGACATCTAACATACCGGGCTTTGACGGTGCTCAGAATCTTGCCACGCTTAACGGAATGTCTGACTCTGTCAAACTTGCTGTGCAGAACGCTGCTGCGAAGTCAGTTATGTGGGCGCTGATTACGGTCCTTCCATTCGTTGGTCTGTCGATTATCGCTTCCATTCTCCTCGGCAACGTTTGGATTGGCAAGGTTGCGAAGGAGGAGAAGGGAAAAGCCCGACAGGAAGCAACCAGAGGCCGCGTCTTGTACGGTGTATACTTACTTGCCTTGTGCAAAGGCTCAGTCCCAGCGAACAAGCAGGAGCTTGACGTGAACACAGACTATGAGCCGATTAGGGAGAAGGTGCGCGACGTGGAGAGCTACCAGATGACAACGCCTCAAGCCGCGCACGTCAGACCAGAGAGTCGATGATTCTTTATCTAATCGTTCTAGAAGTCTATCTCTATACCAGCGCTAGAAACATAGATTGCACATTAGCATGCAACAATTCAGACCAACCACTGCTTCAAAACCTCCTCATCAACATTCCTAACCAGCACATGCAGATGCTCCAAACTCCTAACACTCTGCAAAGACGTGCTATTCTTGAACCAAAGCACCTTACTCCCCCTCTCCACCTCTCCAGCCTTCACCCTGAACTCCCCATCCACAAACCTCTCAACCATCCCCCTCCCCTCCTCCGACAAAGCCCCCTCAGCATCAACCGGAAGCCGCTGCTTCAACCACACACAAATATGCCTCACACCCTCCTCATGCCCATACGGCCAATCATTCCTCAAAATCTTGAAATCCTGACCATCCGCAAACGGCACCACGTTCCTCACCTCAAACACCATCGCCCCAGACCCATCATCAATTGTCTCCCAAAACAGTCTCTGGGAAAGCAGATACGCGGTCGCACTCCCATACCTCTCCTTGACATGCGCAGTCCACGCAAGATAGGCTTTCAACTGGCTCGGCCACCGCTTCAACTCATCAAGCTGGTTCGTGGAGATCAGGTGGTGCAGATTGGCCCATGAGTGCGGGGTGTAGTCAGCATCGCGGAGGGAGAGTTGGTGCCAGTCGACTGGCGTGAGTGCGAACGGCGGTGCGTCGCGCGGAAATGGGAGTGCTGTGGGATCTGGGTTCGTTTTCCATGAGGCTTGGAAGACGGAGGGGAGGGAGGAGGGGTCCGCTGCGGACATGGTTGCTTTGGGTGTGGTATGAAACGAGGGCGTGGATTGGATGGATGGATTGGATGGGGCGGGGCGCCGATGCGGGTGGTGCCGTTGTGTTCAAGCTTTATACTTTAATAGTAAGAGACGGATATGGCCCGTTTTTTTCTGACACTGGTGCTTATGGGTTTCTTGCCGAACTCACTCCCTTCTTCCTCTGGAATGAGACGGGGTTTCGGTCAAGAATCCCTGCATGGATCGATCTCGTCGAAGCATCGCTGCGTCGATGCAGTGTTCGTCGGCAGCTGTCCGAGCGAACCCTTGATCCCAGTCCGCCACCCCTATCGTCCCATCCAATCCCCAATTTCTCCGTTAACATGTCGCTCTAATTATGCCAAGGCATGCGCGGCTTGGCAACTGTATCCACTTCCCATCCCTCTTCCTCCAACTATGTTCAGAAACGAGCGCATCGCCGGTGGCGGAGATTCGAATGGATGCGCTTCTAAGCACTTGTAGGATTTAGACCGCAGGGGTCTTAGATTAAACAAACGGCCAAACGTCTTCCGAACTGGGCGTGGGAATTCCCTCATATGGAATATGTTTCCAGGTATATAACGCGGTCAACGACCCTGTCTGGTCAGCCATCAAGCCTCGGAGTTTCTTTTTCCAGGTCTTGTTCTCTTCGTTGCCGTTGATCTATAGAGGTCCCTTGTCTATAGTACCGCTCGCTTGTGTCCCTCTTACAAGATGCGCTTCTCCGACCTCAGCCTGGTGGTGCTCTCGTGCTCGAGCACCGCGCTCGCCACGAAGAAGCCCACCGTGTACGGACAATGGATGGCCACCTCGTTCCTGTCGAAGCACCAGGTGATCCGTCACACCTACGTGCCGGCTGTCACACTCGAGGGCATGCAGAAAGTCGGCGCCGCCAACGACAACGCTGAACTCCTCGAGTACGCACGCAGCTCTGTGTCGTCGCTCGTGTCTGCCAATGGCACTGTCACAGGCTACAACGACACCTTCTACACACTCGACGACATCCGCATGGGAAACAACATCCTCCACTGGTGGAACGAGGGCGGCCGCAACGACACCCGCTACGAAATCGCGGCCCACAGGTACAGGGACCAGCTCAACCGCTGGCCGCGCAACGCCGAAGGCGGCTTCTGGCACCGCGCCCCCACATATGCAAACCAGATGTGGCTTGACGGTATCTACATGGCCGATACCTTCTACGCAACCTACACCTCGTACTTCGACGCTGACAACACCACCGCCTGGAACGATATTGCGCTGCAGTTCGACCTGATTGAGGAGCACACTCGCAACCACACCACCAACCTCCTCTACCACGGCTACGACGAGACCAAGAAGGCTGTGTGGGCGGACCCAGAGACCGGTGCTTCCCCCTACGTGTGGGACCGCGCGGTGGGGTGGTACTTCGTCGCGCTTGTCGAGACGCTGCAAGTTTACCCTAAGAACCTGCCCGGCTACGCCAAGCTCAGCAAGTACTTCACCACGCTCGCCGACGGGCTGAAGAAAGCCCAAGACAAGAAGGGAGGGTGGTACCTCCTCATGGACCCCGAGCTCGCAGGGAAAGCAGGCAACTACATCGAGTCGAGCGCCACCGCACTCTTCACATACGGGTACTACAAGGGTGTACGAACTGGTCTGCTCGACAAGAAGTATCTGAAGAACGCGAACAAGGCGTTTGATTTGATGCTGGAGGACTTTATTATCTATGAGAAGAACGGGACGTTGAGCTGGAATGGAACGGTGGAGGTGGGGAGCCTGAAGGGCGATGCGTCGTATGAGTATTATACTACGGTCCCGTTGAGCTTGAATGATGGTAAGGGTGCTGGTCCGTTCATGTATGCGGCGGCGGAGTTTGATCTTACGAGGCAGAAGAAGGGTAAGGAGGAGTAGGGTTGTGTGGATGGAGAGGATGTAGATACCTTGTATATACTCAGAGTGATAAAGTAATTGTAATCACTTTACGGCTGCACCGTGGTCTTGCAACGAGGGTTGTTTCGAAGGCGGGAGTGGTCACGCATTTCTCTGACAGGATAGAGGACTCCAGCTTTCGCCCCAATTCGTAATGTCAAAGGCAACTTATATTCAATCATCATCGATGACCAGTGCCCTCCCGATACCTCTTCCCGGCCCATGCAACTGCATCTCTGGGTAGTTTTCTTTTTCGCAACACTATCGTCTCACCAGACACGCCAAGAAGGGAATCATAAAAATACATGTGTAGACAGGTGTGTGGTGGAGTTCGGAGACCAACTCGGTAATGCCAAGGTGAGCCGCACTAGCGGCGGCGCGTCACCTTACCTACCGCCTAAGCTTCACCACCTCCAGCTTGAACATCCCGCATCGCCCATCACCAGTACACCAGACCCAAACTCGCCCTCTCGTTCTGCGGAGCTGTCACTCTAGACATCAACTTTCTTATCGCTGCATCACCGCTTTCCATAGCCACCAACCGAACACAAGATGGTAGGTGGCACCTCACAGCTACAGCTGCAGCTAGAGCTACAGCTACAACAGCAACACACGTACTGACTGTCCACCCAGGCTCTCCGCTTCGTCCCTCCCAAGGCCCACGCCACATCGACCCAGCTCGAGACGTCAGCACCATCCGCACCCGGAGTGCACGACAACCTCCGGTCCCGCCTTGCACAAACAGCTTCCGCACCCTCGGCGACAAAGTCTGTGGAGCTGCAGTCCGCACACCCTCTCGAGGCCCGTCTTGTACAGTGGAGGGATACACAGGACCGCATGAAGATGGAGATGCTCAGGCGACAGTTCGGTATCGCTGAGCCCGTGAGGCGGGGTATGGAGCTCAAGATTGCGTCGGCGGGCGAGTGGCGGCCAGCGGCGCTTGGCGGCTCGAGCAGTGTGCACAAGGATATTCTGGAGGGTCGCGACTGTGAGATTGGCTGGGAAGATGTGTTTACAGGTAAGCTGGTCTATGGGTGGCGTCTTTTTGGCGTCGGGATGCGTGTGCCTGGCACTGCGGTTTCGCTAATTCAAATTGACAGGCTCCGAGCTCCGCCAGGTTCCCGACTTCCACACCGAGATCGAGCACAAGATGAAGATGAACTGGTAGAGCAGAGTTGGAATGTCCGGGAGAGTCATATGCCGCAGCATGGATTGAGATGGAAGCTATTTGCTTTATTTGTATGGAAGCCTTTTTCTGGCTTTCTTTGCAGAACATTTGCGACATGCAAAGGAAAGATCGTAGGGCGATGGCTTGTAGAACGCGTACATGAACACATGAACAGACGAATAGATGACGACCAACACGCTAGACAATGCGTCGCATTCTTTGCTGCTTGTTGAACGGCGATAATGACTAAGCGGCCTCGCTCATGCTGTCATAGCTATGCTCTGGTCTATTGCTTGCTTCCTGCGTAAATCTAGCGCTTACTGAGTAGCGTACCATGGACGTAGGTATTTGACACTTCGGACGCTGTCACATGCAAGAAGCCAAAATCTAACATGGTGCTGAAACACGTGGTATGGTTCAAAGCAGAGGTCGTGTTTGAGATGTTTCGTTGCTATGGACTTACACTCAAGCAATGCTCCCAAGTGAGCGCAGTGGTGAATGCTAATTATGCATGTGCAACCGTGCACTGCTTGCTGCAGGCGGTTGAATTGCAGGGGCGTGCAGGGGTATCCATCCAACACGCCAGAAGAAGGTCTTTGCTCGCGCAAAGCGGTCGGGCAATCACGCACAGCGCTCCGTTGGTTCCATATTTGCAGTGATGAAGCACACAATGATATGGCTGTGGTGTCGCAGCACCTGTCAGATCTGCACGCAGTGTAGTTCCTCGGCTCCGGGGCTGTGAACCGTACTTTGGGGTAGGCGCAAGTGTGGAGCCAGCGGATCACTCTTGCCGTATTCTGGATTGCGGAGGGCCCAGCGCGACTGCCCGCGAGCACGGGCGACAGTGCATCTTTCCTGTATCCGTCGCTCAGCTTCGCACCTCGCTCGCCTCGCATACTGCCCTGCCCTGCCGCTGCCCCCTCCTTCACACTCGCTGCAGAAACACTGCCCTTTGCCCGTCTGCTGGTCACCACACCCACCGTCACCTTGCCACCACCCGCTCGCTTGGCGCCGTCTAGCCATTCTTATCTCCGATCACGTCGCGCAACCAGCGCTATTTTGGCCGACTATGACGACTCCTTCGTTGGACCATCCGTCGACAACTGCACAGGACGTCCCGCACGCGACCGCTCAAGTGTCGCAAACAGAAGCCGCTCAGGACTCGCTGTCATCGAGTGCCGTAGAGATGAAGACGCTCCAGCCCACAACTGCCGACGCACCGGGAGCCACCCTCACCACCACCACCGCAATGGCCGCCTCTGGAGCGCCTCAGATCGCACCTGTAGAGCCCGCAATCGCTGCCAACACCGCTTCGTCAGAGATCACACAGCCGCAGCCATCTTCGTCGGCAGCAAATCCCGCGCGCAACGAACTGAACCGCACGGAGACGGAGGCTGCTCTTGGGCCCTCAACAGACGGGCCTGCAGCAAATCCCGACAACAGCAATGGGCCGACGGTAGTCATTATGCTGCTGCTCACCACGGGCGCAAGGCATCCGTACAAAATCGACGAGAAGTACCTGAAGAAGCGCAATGTCACAGTGGAAGAGATGGATCCGTATAACATCAGCGTGTACACGTTAAAAGAGCTCATCTGGCGGGACTGGCGAGAAGGTAAGTTCTGGATAGTTGGGCTCTTCCATTGTTGTCCTGCCTGCTGGATTGGCACCGGGTGTGATTTGTGTCTTGTTCCATGTGCTCCTTCCCAATCACGCAATTGAACGCGCGAGATCAGATGATCTTGCCCGTTCGTGCCGTATTGGTGTACAGGGTGCATGTATTATTCTACACAGCCACGCCCGCTTCACCGGCATCCTGTACAGATTTGCTAACCCAATTCGGCAGAATGGGAACCAAGGCCGACCTCACCAAGCTCGATACGACTGATCCATTTTGGTCGCATGCTAGACGACAAGGCTCCTCTGAAAGGTACGATCTACTTTGTGTGCACCCCTCGAGTGGACTTCACGGTCTACGCTAATAGCCTTGCATTGCCCTCGCTATCGAGTCTTGTGTCCATTTAAATGTCGAAAGAAACATTGCTGACGTTTCGTGCAGACTGCCGGTTCCAGACTGAAGCCCCTAATGTTGTTCACATGACCGTCAAGCCCCAGGAGGTGGTGGACGAGGAGGAGAACGCCAAGACAGGGAAAAGCACCAAGACAAGAGATGACGGAGAAGAGCCGACAGCTGGTTGTCGATGTGTCATCTTGTAAATGCACCGTTGGTCGAGTCGACATGGCATCTCAAGCTTCTGTGGTCTCGCGGGTAGCGTCACGGCCGCTGCGCTGAGGATACAAGCGACAGCGATGACTTCATGCCTCGTCAATGCCTGCTGTGCCTCTGCTGGTGGTGTGTACAACTGCCAGGTACATGGAGCACAGCGCGCGAGCTTGCAATAGGATCACAGGAGCCTTTTTTCGTAGATGACAGGTCGAAGAGTGTAGTGTGTTGTGTGATGCTGGCGGGGCTATTCTAGGCGTTTTACTGGGCGTTTTTCTCCTCCTCTGTTGAGCATTTCAAGGGCTGGCTGGGGCATCTATCTATCTAGTATTATTCTGCGCGCGTTTTTCTGTTTCTGTATAAATACTGCTGGAGAGGCCGCTCTGGCGCCACATATTCCGCACCCGGATGGAGGGAGATCGGGAGCAAATCAATAGACTATATTTCAAACTTTGAGAGAAGTGAGTATTGTGAAGTGATAATTCCAATGAGTCTGGGTGGATGGAGGTGTGTTTGGATGGTGTTGTAACTCTGATAGTTGGTGAGGGAGGGAGGGAGGAAGTCGCGTCTGCCTTGAGCGAGGATGACGAAGGGTGACCTAGTAGTGGTAGTTGCGCCGTACTGTCTTATGCTAGCTAGTAGTTGGGTTGGGAATACGCGGTATAGGGAGGGCTTTTGGAGACGTGGTAGCGACAGCGTGAGATGGTGGTGAGGGACGTGAGTTGGGGGAGAAGAGAGGAGAGGAGGGGGGAGGTTGGGGAGTGGAAGAGGAAGGAGGAGGTGCTGAGGGTGCGTATAAAGAGGGAGGTGTGCTGGAGAGTGTGGAGAGGGGGAAGAGGGACGGTGGAATTTGGGGACGGTGGGGGGGGGGGGGGGGGGGGGGGGTAGGAGAAGGAGGAGTGTAGGAGGAGTAGGAGAAGGAGGAGTGTAGGAGGAGAAGGAGTGTAGGAGGAGAAGGAGTGTAGGAGGAGAAGGAGTGTAGGAGGAGGAGTGTAGAGGGAGATGTAGATAGGGGCTTTAGTGTTTGGTAGGTGGTAGGTGGTAAGAGTTGGAGATAGTAGGAGGAAGAGAGGGGCTGTCTGGACGATGTGTGTGCTTTGAAAGTCAATACCCCTGGTCTGTTGAGACGTTATGAAGTCTTTTTCCTTTTTATTGATTGATCTCGCTTGATCTGTGGTAAAACTGATATTGCTCGGCTTTGCGGAATCAAAGTGTGGGTTGCTGTGTGGATGTATGGCGTTTGGGGGGTTTTAGGCGTGTTCGTGATGGGCGGTTGGGATGGAAGGGAAGGAGGTGGCTTTTTTGGGGGGTTGTGAGGTCGGCGGTGTAAAGGGTGTTTGTTTTAGCGGTGGGTTGATGGGGTCGCGTACATTATTTGAGAGTAGCCGACGCGTTTTGTTTGCGGCTTGATTACTTGATGCAGTGGGCTTCTCGTATAGTGCAGTGGGCGTTATTGCGGGTATGGCTTGTGCCGGTCTGTTGCTTTTGAGGAGATGGCAAGCAGATTGCTGTATGGTTTCGTTGTTACAGATGGGGGTATTGCACTTCTACTTCACTCGTTCGGGTTGGATTTCTGTTACTCGAGAGCTTTTAACAAACGTGGAATTGAGAGCTCGGTAGCTAGAGCAATCGGAATCTCACCGCTTAACAAGTAACCACGATAGATCTTCCTTCTCTCCGATTCTCCGCTTCCCGCCTATTGCTCACGGTCTCAGATGATCGTGATGTCCGTGTAGTGTTTGTCGAAGTAGCCTTTCTCCACGAATTGGCCCCACCCTATCCTGCGGTAGATGTGTCGTTCCTCATCGATGGGCGAGAGAAGCAGAACGCCGAAATTCGTGGTGCCGATTGCTTCTTGTTTGTATCTCCCAAGCTTCCAAGATCCCCATTGCGCACAGATTGTAGTGCTCTTTTCCCCGCGGGGTGTATCTTCTATTGTGTCAAACCAGATAATTTGGGTCCTGTTGTAATTATCGAGACTGGAGATGAATGATCTAGCGTTGACGGGCTCAAAAGTGAATGGTATATTTTCATCGTCGGACCGTTTCACGCTCAGACGTCCAAGCCGGCTACTCATGTGAAGCTTTTGACCATCGAGAAAAGCACTTCGCATCAGAAGGGTAAAATTCTCCTGCTGCAGGTAGGCACTGAAGCGCACTAGCTTATCAACCGACGCCCACGACCATGAAGGTATCCCGTGCACACGCTGTGATAAGTGTGTGGACGTCGTTTGTACTTTCCAAGCCACTTCTTGGGGTTGAAATGGAATGAAGGTACCGCTCTTGAAGCCAACTCCACAAGTTTGCGCAACTTTCCTCCCTAATCCGGTGATGGCCGGTATCTTGTCGGTTAGGACAGTGAATGTTCTGTTGGATAAGTCTTCGACAACTTCATACCAAAGTCTTAGACCTTCCACGTTGTTTTTAATTAACCCAGGCCAGCCCGGTTGGGGATATGCATCTGGGTCTAGGTAGCGTTGCATCTGTTCGACAATCTCGTGAATTCTTATCGGCGGTATGTTCCATTCCACCAGGCTTGAGCATTCGTTATCCATCCTCTCTTCACACTGCCAAAACATGCCATCGGCAGTCCAGTAAATTGTGCGTGTCGCCAACATTCGCTCCTGTAACACCCATCCACGTTCTGAAAGCGGTGACTCCGTATCAACGTCATACCATTCCGGTATTCTCGCTAACAACTGGTAAACTTCGTGGGTCGTCTCGTTGTATCTGATACCTTTAAGAAGGAAATTGAAAACTGGCCAATTTGCATGAAGCTCTCGGCGGATAAATCCCACGTTAGAATTATTTGCGCTGCTTGCTGCGATAGTAAAGAGAGACTGGCCGTATATATCACCCATGTTTGGCAACTCCCTCTCCCAATCTTCGTTATTATCCGCGCTGCCTTGCACGATGCAGAGAGCGTCAATCCAAAGGTATTGAATGCCAAGACCACGTGTCACAGTGATCGCGTCCTGTAGCGTTTGAGGTAATGTCTCTACCTGGATAGCATTTTGTCTATCAGTGAAGTTCTCTTTGGTCGTACGAGCGACGTCGTTGGTCTCTCCCCAGCAATAGCTGAGGGTGACATAGACTGCTTCTTCAGGTTCCTCAATATCTTTGGAATGCACCAGACGTATCGACTGCTGTCCAGGAACGCTAACGTCGAGGAGTCTAGTGGGTAGAGACTTAGAGGCCTTAGCATCGCATGGCCAGCAGCGCTTATGTTCCTTAAGACAGGTAGAAAGCCAGCTGAGACAGACGTCGAGTGAGAATTGCAGAGAAGGGTTGGCTTCTCGAATTTCACTCCATTCCAGAGGTTCCTTGAGTAACTCGTCTGAAAGCGGCGGGCGAAAGCGTTCGAAGAAAACTATGCTATTCATGTCCCGGATCTTGATGTCGAGGAAAGGATCAAGCAGATTGCTCAATCGATATTGGAGAACAACGGGCCCTTCCACTATCCCCGCGATGAGGTCGTCTCGCTTTTTCCGGTTGTTGTACAATACTTCGCGACGAAAAAACATGCAGAGATTACAAGTACCGTCTGCACATACCGAGAGTTCCGCAAAACTGTCATGTATCTCGAGCTCGTAACTTAGGTGAGACTTGACATCATCGTAAGGACGGCATATCCATTCTGTCCATGCCTGACATCCTCCACACAATGGTCCTGCCGAAAGCGGTGGATTAGGCATGAAGAGATTGATCTGAGCGAGATCTCTAAAAGCACGTGTGACTGCGGTACTCCAAAGCCGCCAAGGATTAGAAAACAGTCTTCCGAGATCGCAGGTATGGCAGAATGCCTTACAGAAAAATCGGAAATCAATCGATTCAGAGCACTGTACGGCGAATGTCTCACTCGTGAGAGGATATAGGATCGTAAATTTTTAACTGTATATGTCGTCGCGCAACGGTCAGCCTCGTGCTCACCAACAAACACAACAAGCGATGATGTTGACACCAGTCTGGAGGATAGTTGCGTCAAACGGTGCTTGAGTTCCTAGGTACGCACAGAAAATATCAAGAAGAACAGGCGTGATGGTGTTAAGGGAAATTGAGAATGGAAGCACCGAGGTGGGGTGTGTACTTACCCAATGCTTGGCTGTAGTTGCCTTCCCAATCCCAATTGTGGCGGTGCAGACTGTAAGAGCCAATCTCACCTGCCGACGCAGCTGGAGTTTGAGGCGGAGTAGACGAAGCAATGCTGAAAAACACAATGCCGACGTGATAACGAAGCACATGTCCAAACACCCGGCATGCTCCTCAAGTCTAAAGCACGAGGGCCGGCCTTCAGGACGTCTTGTAACAAAGGAAGAGCCCTAATCAAACACCAAGCGATTGCGCACTACATCCTGGATAGGTAGATAGTACACATTCATATCTCACTTCATATATACAATAATCCTACAACCACCCATCTCCTCTCAGGGCATCCATCTTACTTTCCAATACTCTTCACCCCCTCCTTAACCTCACTCGCGCCCTCCTTCATAATACTCCCAACATCAACCCTCCTCGCCTCCACATTCTGCCTCGTCTGCAACAGGGGCCTCTGCGGCGCCGCCTCAACCCCGCCGGTGTACCTCAACCACCCCGCCACACCAACACCCACGACCATACCTCCGAAATGACTCGCGTGGTCCATGGTCTTGTTCTTGCCCCTAACAGCCTGCAAGACCTCGCTGGCAGCAAAGGCAGCGAAGAGCATCTTAGGCCAGAAGGGGAACTCGGTGTCTTTCAGGAACGGGATCTTGACCTTCTCTGCATCGGTGAGGAGACAGTACAGCGCGCTGATTCCCCAAATAGCCGCGGACGCGCCGACACTGTGCGCGCTGATAACCCCGCGGCCTAGGTTGGCCCAGTATAGGGACGCCAGAGTGCCGATTGCGCCGGCAGACACGTATGTTCCCATGAAGACACCCCGGCCTACGAGGTCGCAGCACACGGGGGCGACGAGGCATAACATCATCATGTTGGTGAGCAGGTGCTCCCATTGCACGTGCGTGAAGACGTTGAGGACGGATTGCACGGCGCGTGGGTACCCGGGGACGTGCATGAAGTAGCGGGTTATTATGGGCCAGAGGGGCATGATGCGTGTCATGCCGAAGATTACGACGTTGGTTGCGACCAGGGCGGCGAGGGTGGCGGTTGTGGGGGACAGATCAGGCCAGAGACGGTATTGTGGGGACGGTGGGGAGTAGGTGGATGCGAAGAGGTAGCAGCCTAGGGAGACGAGGGCTACGAAGACGGTCATGGGGATGAGGCGCTGGGACTGGAGGAGCAGTGTTAGTGAGAGGGGAGTAGAGGAGGGGGAGGAGGAAGAAGTGGACGTACGAGTGTTGTCTGCGCCAGCATCTCCGCCTCGCTTTTGAACCCTGTAACAGCAGCCTGTTCGTACTTCGCGCGCTCCTCAGCACGACGGCTGATCTGCTCGTTGCCAAAAACATCGATGTAGGTCGTCTGGTGCGGCTTCATAAGCTGGGTGCCGCTGGGCGTCTTGACCCACTCGCCCGTGGCCAGCTGTGCTTCCATCTCCTTCTCGCGCTGTTCTTTCAGCTCCGCGCGCCTCGTCGCCTCAGCCAATCTCTGCTGCCGCTTCTCCTCGATATTGCGCTCGAACTGCGACTTGCCCACGTGCAGGATTCCGATCTTCTGCTCATCCAGTTCCTGCTGCACACGCTCCTCCTCCTCTTTCTGCAGCTTGTCGCGGAACGCGCGCGCGGGGTCTTTGTACTTGGACTCGGTTTCTGGGTCCGCAAGCCACAGCTCGTAGGATATGCGGTTTGCTTCTTTCTCCGCCCACTGCTCGGCGGCCACAGCTTCGTCGACAGGGTACTTCTCGCGCAGCCAGTCGAGGCCCTTGAGCGCGAGGGTACGGTCCACGTGGGTGTACTGGGCGCCTAGGTTGTCGACGCCGTAGTCGGCCAGCGAGCCTGCCGTGCGCCGGTGGTGCAGGATGCGCAGCACGTTGTTGCCCTCTGCGGGGGTGAGTCGCCGCCCGAATATGCGGCGTACTACATCGTCGCTGACTCGTCCGCCGGGGAGGGGTCCGATCTTCACTGTGCGAGCGGGGTGCTTTTGGTGGTGTGGGTTGGTAGGGCTCTGCGGCGTGTCGATGATCTTGGCTGCGAAGCGTGGGGTGTGCGAGAAGGAACGGGAGGGCGTTCGAGATGCGGCATGGCGTCGAAGGAGTGAGAGGATTGGCGACCGTCGTGTGGCCTCAGTCGTGACCTGTGAGCTGCATAGCCGTTGCGCGATGGCGCATGAGGGCCGGAGGAGGGACATGGAGTTAACCAGGCCTGCGCCTGCTCGTAGCAGACTCAGGACGGGGATGCTGTGGAGTGATGGTCCAGACTACCTCCTCAAAATCTCCAAGTAGTTCCTCCAACTGCACATGCTCGAGCGTCGACTTGCAAGAGTGAATTGAGATGGGGTGGATGGCGTCGTCTCCAAAAAGTGTTCGGCATCTCGGAGGTGCGCATTGGCCAACTCAGCCTTACATGTGGCTACCATGTATCATCTTGCTCCCTCCGAAGACACTCCTTGACACGCTCGAGTATTCCAGTGCTACGTACAGCCTCTAATGCCCATACTTTGCTTTCTTCAGCAACCCCATATTCATCCCAATAATCAGCCTGACCAAGTCCCAATCCCCACCCTCCCCCACCACATCCATAACCACAACCCCCGTGCTCCCATCACCAACACCCCTCTTCCTAACCACCTTGTCACCTTCGCCCATACTGCTTCTCTCCGGATGTGCCGGTGTAGTCGCCGGCTCACTCAAGTGATGCCCAGCACACAGCCACTCCTCCATATGCCTATTAACAATCTTCGCAATCTTCTCCGGCCAGCACGCCCGTTTCCAGAAGTTGCTTCCACTCAGGAAGTTGAGATACAGCGGCCCTGGCGGTACGGGATTCGTTCTGTCCGTTGTGATGCCGGGAATGTGATGCACCACCTCCGCAGCGCGCACGAGGTGCTCATTAGCGTATTGCACCTTCTGCGTTATGGCCTCGGGAACCAGGACCTCGCAGAAGTCTTGCAGATTGAATGTGGGCGAATTGGGAGGGAAGACGGCGGACGTGCAGTTGTAGGGCCAGGCTGTTGCGTCAAGCCCGGAGCCGGACGCGTACATAGATGTGGAGGAGGGCGATGTGTCGTAACGGCGCACGAGCACGCATTTTCCACGGACTGAACCCAGATAGGGAATTTTGGTATCAGTGTACCACTTCGAGGCGTTGGGCCCGATATAGTGGTCTTGCAGGATGCGGCCGAAGTGCTCGTCCGTAGAGGACCCGACTCCTTCCCGCTTCAGCGAGATCAAGATCGTCTCACTCGGATGTGAGGCGAGGAAAGCATAGCAGGCGTCCAAGATTGGGCTTAGGTATTTTGGTCCTGTCAGGCTGATGGGGAATGCGCCGTGGACTAGATACATGTGCTTCTTGCCAGGATCCGAGGCGTGCGTTGGTTGGGCGCGGATGTCAAGATAGCGGATACCGTTTTCAAGCTGCCCTTTGATGTCCACTGATTGGCACTTGACGGAAGGCAGTGCTTTGTAGTAGGTGTGTGAATTGTGGGTACCTGGAATGGAGATAGCAGATAGTGGGAAGGTGTCTGGCACCGCTTGCATCCATTTCGAGTAGTCTTGTATGTTATCCGATCGAATACTTAGATGTGGTACGGGATCTGAGGGATGGAAGAGCGCAGTGAAGGTCACAGAAGGATTAGGTGAGAGAGGCGTAAATTTTTGAGTGGATTTTTGCGTGTACGAGGGATTGGTGTCGATACGGTGCCGCTGACCATCAGTCAATCTTATTGTGAGTCGCAAGGTGGAGTCAGAGCGCGCTGCTCCCTTCTGGCCATTCCCCGGCGCACTTAGGACGTACGATTCAAACGGCTCCAAATTGACATCCAGATCCTCGTGGTTGAAAGTTTGAGCGTGCTCGCCCAATTCCGGTGCTGACGGAGATACTGAGGTAGTGTTTCTTGATGCAAAGAAGTAACCAGTAGCTTTGCTTTTCGACGCGTTTGGATCCTCGAAGCGCTCGATACGGTCAATCGTAAGACTTTCCGAGGACAAATTCCGTACGGTAAGCATTCCTAATTGACGTTGGAAATGATCCAAGTATGGATTGGTACTGGAAGTAAGATCAAGAGCCTTCCGTTCCAACAGTCATTAGCGATGGTAGCCTTATAGCCGGCAAGATTGGCGCGGAATTGTTAAACAAATTCAAGCATTAATTGTATCGAAATTCAGTTGTATCGATAGTCACCACTAAAATGGAGAGTAATAAGCCAGTGGTATGTCCAAAGGGCGCTGTGATGAAATTGGACGGACAGGTTGAGACATGAGGTTGGATAGAGCGCAATGCCAAGATTCTGGTCTGGCACAGCCGCACGTACCCAAGTGTGGATAATAGAACGCTCAGAACACATTTGGGGGTTCATTCACTGGATCGATTACATTCCAAGATTTGCAAAGAACAATGAAATGCATTCGCCGCAGTAGAGAATATCAGCTACTGTGGCCACAGGAAAATTTCCTGTGTCTACGTACATACGCCAAAAAAGCTACCTTCCAAAAGTCCTGCTCCATTGAGACCAGGACATACCCGGGTATCATGCATCAATATGATGCTACAAGATCAATACTCCTCGATGAAGTCTACTCATACACGCTACTTCCTGCGTCATAATAAGAGCGCCATATATGCATTGTTCTCCGACATTCGAAGGTGTTGCGGGATGAGTAAAGAACCAAAACGCCTTATAATGCATGTGCTCAGCAGAGCAAGTTGCCCATACTATGAGGAACAGAGTCTGGCCGCACAATCTCATCCCTCTGAGAGCCAGACGATGTAGGACGAGAGCTGGGTTGATCAAAGGAGGGGAAAGGGCGAGCACGCTGTTCATCATAGAGCTGCTCATCAGGTGTGCGGTCTTTAGATGGCGTGAACGACTCAACCTCTGGACGCACTGGCGAGTGGTTGTTGCGACGGTCCGCCTCTGAAACTGGCTGCATCACAAGCCCGGATTTGAACTTGGTTAAGAGACTGCGTTTTGGGGTCGAGGGCGTCTCGACTTTCGCGGCCACGACAGCCATTGTCGACTTTTTAGACGCAGTGGGTTGCACCTTTGATTTCACAGACACAACAGAGGGAGTCGCTACGTCCTGCAGCTTCTTCGCTGGCTTGCCGGCTGGCTTCGTCGACGCTTTTGAAGCCTTAAACATTCCGTTGATTGCAGGCGTATCCTTCTTCGTGTCCTTCTTCGGCTTGCTCTTTGCTGCTGTTGGCTTCTTTGGCTGCGCCTGCGTCTTCTTCGCAGCTCCCTTCGTGGCCAGGTTGCCAAGCAGATCCATCTGTGCGCCCGATTTTCTCTTGGTTCCCTTCTTCGAAGGCGTTCCGGGTTCTTGCTTCACACCATTCTTCGGCATGATGCGAGGGCTTTGGCCTGGAGTCAACTGACCTGCGTTACGGAAAACGCCAGCCTTCTTGGGAGTGCCAACGACAACCTCAATCCTATTGCTCTCCTTTGCCTTGCAAAGATCCTCATCGGTAACCTCCTTAAACTCCATCGGATCGTCCCACTTGCGCATAGCCGCATGGCGAGCGACTTCATCGCATGGGCCAGTGACGACCAGGTCCCAGGCATTCTTCAGGTCCACACCGAGAGGCTCAGGATCGTTGTTGATCCAGATCGCGACACCGTCTTTGCGGTCGCGCACGGTATTGCACATTTCGCGGGCAATGCGGCGTATTCCTGGAACTTTCAATGTGGTACCAGCCACAATGACCGCGTCAGGTCGGAGACGAAGGTCGCTAGCAGCACACGAGCCAATCGCTTCGTCGTCAGGGTTCTGCTCGTTGTAAAGGACCATGCGAGGGCGTAGGCATCCAACTCCATGAGTTCGTTTGTCCGCAGCCTGACGAACCATATCGGTCTCCAGACAGCTTGGGCATGGCGGCGCAGTGGGTCCATCGAACAGGTCAGCATCAAAAGGGTATAGCTTGTGGCATTTCGAGCAGACCATGTGATCAAGGCCTCCGTGCACCTGAACTGTCTTGGGCCAAGGAGCCTTCTTTGGCAGCGGTGCCTCAGTCTTCAGAGGGGCCATCGACGTGTCAATGCCGTCGACGTTCTGGGTATATAGACGCATGAGGCGGCCTTCCTGTGCTAGTGTGGCAATCAGATGGTGGAAAGCTGTGGGCTTTGCGTTCTTAGTTTCTGTAGACAGACTGCGCACCATAGCGTGGAAAGTAGCCGTGGATTGGTTGTCCTGGTAGACAGACGCGTCGAAGAGATCCTTGCCGGATGATTTGAGCCCGTGCTCTTTTTTGAGCGTATTGAACAGACCGGTCGCAGATCGAAAATCAGGAATGCCCGCAGATACAGAAATACCAGCACCAGCAATCACAACGATCTTGCGCTTCTTGTGCAGGACGTTGAGTAAGCGCTGAAGTTGTGGCTTGTCCTCGTCGGTGAGGTCCTGAGTGAGGTCCAGGTAGTGGGTTGTGCGCCCATTGGCATCCGTGGTAGGTGAGAGGCGCCTCCTCTTGGTTGGTCGGGGGTCCTCATCGGAACTGGAGGGAGGTGACGGCATGTCCTCAGGTGCAGGTGTCGTCTTGGCTGAAGAGCGTCGCGAGGAGGATGGTGAGGGCAGCGATCGTGTGTGAAACGCTGCGGGTGGTGATGGGGAGCGCGTGAGAACAGAGAGCTCAGATTCGGTATCAGAGGGCAGGTCGGTCAGCGGCGAGCTGGGCCCGCCGGTGAATATAAACGGCGCCATCTTGAAGAGAAAGAGTCGTGTTTGTGTGTTTGTGGCAGGCGTGGAGGCGGCGGACGCGTTTGGCAGCTACGATCGAGATGTCGTGCAGAGGGAGCCGCGAACAACGTGAACGGCTCGGCTCAGGAGTCGGCAGCAAAGGCTGCAGATCTAGACAAAACACACGAGAATGATAGCGACAGAGTTGCGCATGCACTGAGAGCACCTCTACAACAAGCCGAAGCCCCAGGGCGTCGTGTGGTGAGTGGTGCGTGGATAGAGCCGCTCAAGGCGCGGTGGATCGCTGCCGTCACCGCTGGGCGGGGGGAGGTAACGGGCGGACAGGGCTGCAGAGTCCGGAAGCGACACTAGATCATGGCGATTGTTACGAATAGCGCGTAAACAATAGGGATGGTGCGCGCAGACGCGCAGTCGCGGTAAGGCCTGTGGTTGGCGAAGAAATGGGGGTGGTTGGAGGTCGTGGTGCGATGAACGAAGACAGGAAGGAAGGAACGACCGGAACATGCCAAGCCCTCGAACAGCATTGGAGCACGATCCAAGGACCAAAACAAACTGATCAAGACGGGTACGCTAGCGAGGACGGCCGATTGCTGCTTGCAGAGACTCAGTGCCGCGAAGAGCAGAGTTCGAGTTCGTGTTGCAAAGACTGGTTGACGCATGGCCGCAGGGAACATCTCAACCAGCGCAAAGATGATTCTCGACCTCCAACTGCCTTCTGCTGCGCATTGAGATGCCGTCGATATAGCTGATGCAGTCATGGCATATTAGAGTCTGCAATGCAGATTGACGAACGATTTATTGATAGCTATTTGTACGAGAACTCCGGCTCGTAAATATATCTTTGCAAATTGCACAGTTTACAGCATCGGATGCAAGATCTGCATTCAAATTTGCTGACGGGTGGTGTTCTGAAGCTTGAAGTCGGGCGTGTGCGGTTCGCGATAGCTTCGTGATGCTGCAGGTCACCGAGTCGACGAGGCTGCGACCCACCATCGCGTTTCGCTTACCGCTCCTAGCGCGGACCCACCCATGGCGAGTTCACGCCCAGCTCCAGCACTCGGCCTGCACCCAATCGCAACCCCGATACGTTTGCTATGTTCTTTGCGTGATACCCGGCGAGCACAATCGTCACCAAGTTGTCTTATTGATGGCCTGCAGTTAAGCAGTCTTTAAAAATATCGTTGTTTCGCTCCCTACACACACCGCAGCCAGTCATTACATGAGCGCGGAAGCATTTGATGATGGATCCCAGCTACAACATGGACGTGGACGATCTCTTCGGGGACTCCGAACATGTCAACCTCCAGAGTATCTCAGTACCGCCAGTCAAGGGCCTTGCGAGCCGAGTTGATGAACTCGGTGCTAGTGGATGTTGCCAGTATGTTCACCCATTGCAAGACAAAGCACGTATTACTAACAAGTATAAGGAAAATCGCGTGGTCTAAGAATGGATGTGTGGCATACATTACCCCAGGTGGAGCTGCTGTCCATCTTAAAGTTTTCTCACGGGACATCGAGACTGGAGAATGGGATCTGGGCAAGGATGTTGCTCTGGACATCCCACAGGGCCGCGAACAGTTCCCATTCGTCCATCTGTCATGGAGTCATCTTGGGAACGATATTGTTGTTGTCGACTCTGCAGGCCGTGTTCTGAACTTCTCCTGTGCCATGGCTCTGGATAGGATGCAATATTTCAAAGCAGAGCTAGCACATCCGGAAGCGGAAGCAGATGGTGTCGTAGGTTTGCATTGGCTTGCTATATACCCTTACGAACAGAAGGTACGATATTGAACATGCGGTTTAGCTCCTTACTTATGCAGGACAGAATCACATTGCTTGGTCAGCTGAGAGGGATGGGGAGAAGTGGAAGTGGAATATCCGCTCACACGTCTTCCATGATGCACACCATCCAATTCCTAGCAAGGCGTCTCTCATATACCTGAAGAGGCATGGAGAGCTCATCTTGCGCTTCCAACAAAACGATAACGCTTGGCAAGAGTCGTCCACTCTGCTAGGACCTATGATTTCCACCCAGGAATCTTTTACCCATGCAGCCTTTGCCTCCAACAACGGTCAGACCTCCGTCTCTGGGCAAGCGCAACTGCTAATTTTGATCAGACGATAGTCTGTTGATGGCAGCATACGACGTCAAGCGACAGCTGCATCTTTACCGCATAGAGACCGCATGGCAGGTTGCACAGGAGAAGCACGTTCAGAACGCCGGGCACTTCGACAAGCCCATCCTCCAAGTCTCATTGATCGCCCTCGAAGAAAATTGCGGGCCTATCAACATGATCGCAAACGACATTGACAGCGGGACTGAGGCAAGGGGCACAGCTCCCGCACAACTGACACATCTCAGCTTCTTGCCAGTCACACCTGACCAGAGTGACGGCTCGCTACCCACAGTCCAGGCCATCTTCTGCAGACCTCCAAACTTGGTCCCGGTCGACCATCTGCAGCCTCAAGAGGCTCCTCAAAGTGTCGTAGTGAAGTGGGAGGTGCACCAGCTACAGCAGAACCAACTCCATCCAAGTCTGGATCAAGTCACGTCGAAGAAGAAGGCAATCGGCTCGGTGACTGCGCGAACGATCTTTCAGCTCAAGCGAACAACCGACTTTCCGATGCATGCTGTTGTGCTGACGTGTGTCCCTGTCTGGTATCATATGCTTCTAGCCTTCCACTACAGCGATGGCACGATTGAATTCCGAAAGCGGTCAACGATGGAGATTCTCGTGTGCGATGAGAACACTGACAACGTGACGTCTCTGTTCCAGACCGGCTTTGCTTTTCCTCACAGCGAACCGTCAATCCATATGGCACTCTCGCCAAACTACTGCATATCAGCCTGTATGCAGCAAGACTCCACCATCAAGCTCCACTCCCTCGAATATCAGCGCGGCACCATCAAATTCAATGACAACAGCCCTTCCGTTGAACACCGCAACTCAGCCGCACTCGCAGCCCTCATCCTACAATCAGCATCCTCTGCCAACCAATACTTTTCCAGCGACGACATCTTCAGCGTCATGGGCACCCTCGCCCCCCACCGCGCAAGAGAATTCACAACGCTCTTATTCGAAGCGCTGCAAGTGAACATCGACTGCGGCGTCGACGACATGAACAACAACTACCTCATGCTCCTCGGACGATCCCCCTTCTTCGTCAAAACCCTCTCCTCCATGCATCTCCTGGGCCTCGTCTCGCCCGTCGAACGCGATATGAGCAGCAAAATGGCCTGGATCGTCCTCAACATCAAATACGTAACCCAGATCCTCACGAGCATCACGCGGATGCACGGCCACATGGACAAAACCCTGCTACGCCCGGAGGTCGTGCCGCAATTCATCGGCATCTGCCGGTGGATCATGCACTTCATCAGCTACACGATGGACTCGCTCTTCACGCTGGGACGGGCAGTCCTCGACACGCCGGCAGACTCCCTCACCGCCGCCCAGCTCACCTCCCTCTTCAAACAACACAACAACCCCGCGGTGCTGCTCCTCCTCTCCGCCTTCCCGCGCCACATGATGAAACTCTGGGGGCAACCCTTGGCCTGGGTAAAACGCAGCGCGGAGCACTTCACCAACCCCTCAGCGCCCGTGCAAGCCCCAGAAATCCGCAAACTGTACGGGCCCCTCGCCACCGCAATGAGCGAAATCCCCTTCGACTGGCGCTGGTTCGAGCGCCTGGTCACCGAAACCCACGACGCCGCGCGGTCTTTATACAAGACCTCCGGACTCTCAGACAGCGGCCGCAACGCCCTGGAGCGCGATCTCCTCATGGGCACCTTGCCGGAGCTGTTCCTCCCCCTCGCGAAACGCCTCCTCACCGACACGCTCTGGAACTCCGAACTCCCTAATGGGTGTCTCGCAGATAAGCTGGACGCAGGCAGGCTCATGTTCTTCGACACCACGTGGCTGGGCTTCGAGGAGAGCAGGCGAGCTAAGGAATGGCATGGCGAGCATGTTGTGGATGTGTGTCAGAAGATGATTATTCGTGGCACGGGGACCCAGGAGCACCCTGTTACGAGTGCGACGCAGAAGGGGAGGGGGAGGAGTGATAGTACGCTGAGTGCTGGGGGGAGGGAGGGCGAGAGGAAGAGGCAGTTGAGGAGGTGTGTGAGGTGTGCGAGTTATATGGAGGATGTGACGGTGAATCAGGTCGGGTATACGACGCATCATCTGAACTGGTTGATGGGGATCGCGAAGCATTGTGTTTGTGGGAATAGCTGGATGCTGGCGCCGGAGAAGAAGAGGGCTAGATAGGGTAGTGGTGATGGCTTCACGGGTATGGTAGGCTCAGGTAATGCAACATTTGGCAAGTAGATGTAGACGTTTCTTCATTCATTCGGGTCGCGGATGGTTCGCTTTTCATGTGACGCGTAACTAGGGGTATTGTCCTTGTCCATACCCGAGACGCCTTCTCATCCAATCATACAACGCAAAGCCTCTCTACGACTTAGCAGCACCGGCCTTGAAGAGCACGATGTCGCCATCCTCGACGATGTAGTCCTTGCCCTTGGTCATGATCTTACCCTGGGCCTTGACGGATGCTTCATCACCGTACTCCTTGAGAGTTGTGTAGTTGTAGACGATACACTGGATGAAGGTCTTCTCAAAGTCACCGTGGATAACACCAGCAGCCTTGGGCGCCTTGGTACCGTTACGCAGTGTCCATTGCCTGACCTCGTCGGCGCCGGTTGTAAAGAAGCTGCCAAGGTTGAGAGCCTTGCGCATGGTGATAATGACCTTGGGAAGAGCCGACTTGGTGCCGATGTTCTTGCACTCCTCCTGCATCTCTGCGTCGGACATGACAGCCAGGCGCTCCTCCAACTGGACGGAGATGGGGATGACTGGGTCGCCAGGAGCGTTTGTCTTAACCCACTCAGCAATCTTGGGGAGATGCTTGTTCTTCTGGCGGATGTAGTCCTTCTCGCTCAAGTTGACGAGGTAGACGACAGGCTTGGCCGAGAGGAGGAAGAGAGGGTTGATGGTCTCGACCTGATTGAATGGTCAGCAAGGCCCAGTAAAATGCTTTCCATGTGAAGAGAGAATTGTAGGTATGTCGTTCAGAGTAGGAAATCACTTCAGAAAGTTCCGGCGTTACGGGAACATCAGAGAGCTGGGATTATAGAGCAATCGCTCTTTGTCATCTTGTGACAGGGAGGGAGAAGAGAAAAGTGGGCATGTACGTACCTCCTTGGGGCCCCAGTTGCCCTTGCGGACATCCTTGCCGTCCTTCAACATGGCAAGGACCTTCTCGACGGTAGCCTGCTCCTCCTTGAGCTTCTTCATCTCAAGAGACTGGCCACCACGCCTTGTCTGCTTGACAAGGTTCTCGAGCGCCTTCTCGGTGAACTCGATATCCTTGAGGCGGAGCTCCTCGCTGATGATGTCCAAGTCACGGATGGGGTCGACGTCACCCTCAACGTGGATAATCTCGGCATCGTCGAAGCAACGCACAACCTGGAAGATGGCATCGACAGCGCGGATGTGCGACAAGAAGGAGTTACCCAGACCAGCACCAGTCGAGGCACCGCGTGTCAGACCGGCAATATCGTAGACGGTCAAGTCGGCGGGCACCCTCGACTTGGGGTTGTACATCTTGCAGAGGTCATCGTAGCGGTCATCGGGGACGATGACACGCGCCTCCTCAGGGTCGATGGTGGCATAGGGGAAGTTGGCAGGGTTACCAAGCGAGCACTTGGTAATGGCCTGGAAGAGAGTGGATTTACCAACGTTGGCAAGGCCGACCTGGCGTTCACTGTTAACATGTGAGATGACGTTGACAGCAAGACAGGGCTCTCACTTACGATACCGCTCTTCAGACTGTTGCCAGGCCTGCCAAGCAGGATCTTCTCCTCGACGACGGCTTTCTTGGGAGGCATCTTCTTTTTCTTGGGCGCGCTTGCGTAGCTGCGGGCGCAGGAAGAGAGGATGAAAAATTTGTGTGGTGCGGGAGTAGAGAGAAATGGGGAGGAAAATTGGCGGGCAGTACTTGCGGCCGGCCGGTAAACAGTGGGTATCAAAGAAGAGAAAAGAAAGGCGAAAGAATTGGCGGGGGGTATTGTGTATGTAATGAGGGGCGGAGAGAGCTCTGCAGCCTCCTCTCCTATGGTTCCTTGCTTGTGGGTGGAAAATGCTTGCAGCATGCGTTAACCGAATTTATTCAAGCCAACGCACGGTCGCAGCTGCCAAGTCCGATTTGCTCTGGCTGCCAGACAGCCAGCACTAGCCGAGGCGGTGGAGCGCATGTGCGTTTCCGTGTGACGCCAGTAGACAGTGTTGACTGCTGCTGCTGTCTTGCACGCTCTACACAGTACATCGAACACCTCTCTGAAGGGCTGGCCCCGCCTTTCTTACCGTACACCTTTTTCGCCCTGTAGTGCTACTTGAATTATATACCTGCGCCAGTAAACCTTCTGTCTTAGCTCGAGAGACCCTGCACGACATAGCCATTGCCGCGTATGCACCCAGCCGCATCGCATCGCATCTTATCTATACCCACACAACATGGCCACACCACCTCGCCCTAAGCCAGCGCGCAAGAGCTCGGGGCAGGCCCATCGCAGCACACTCTCTCTGCAGAGGACCGAGATCACAATCCACGTCTACGATCTGCTGCCGCCGGGCAAAGTCGCAACAGTGCTGTGGGCCATAGGCAGCTCGCTGCTACACTCAGGCGTTGTCATTGGCGACAGGGAATACGCATACGGAGGCCATGACCGGCGAGGCCTGACTGGCGTATATTGGACGAAGCCTGGGCAAGAACCTCCCGGCGGAACTTTCAAGCAGTCGATACTTCACGGTTTCTCTTTTCGTCCTGCGGAGGAGCTAGATGCTATCATACATGAGGTAGAGAAAGATGCTGCACGGAAAGTCTCCAACTAACGTTCCCAGGCCTCTGAAGAATTTCAGGGGACGTCCTACAACCTTCTGACCAGAAACTGTAACCACTTCACATCCTACCTCTGCGAGAAGCTCACGGGACGATCAGCACCGGCCTGGATCAACCGCGCCGCCAGCATAGGCGTAGCTCTCCCATGCGTTGTGCCACGGGAATGGATTGCACCCCCCGATTATGATACTGCGGATGGAGAGCTCCTTGACGAGGACTTTGACGAAAGAACGTCTATGCTGCAGCACGGAGAGCACCAGGGACGGTATTGTAGTGCTTCGGAGGAGGAGGAGGCGCGGCAGGACGCGCGAGGTGCTGCTGGTAGTAGTCGAAGTGAGCAAGGAGGCTCAAGAGGGAATCACTGGCATGCATCCACAGATGATGCCCCCCGGGTGGTCAACCTCAAGGAAACCGACAGCAGTGGCCATAAGATACCGGCAGCGGAAAGAGCGCCCCTCTCAAAGAACTTGATATGACTCGGCCTAATCTTTACTTGTACATGCCGTACTCTGCTGATGTACAATCGTTTCCCATACTCCTGATGATGCCGTAATGTACATGTGACCGCTCCTGATACTCCTGCCTCATCTCTGATTTCCCACCACGCTCTTGTAACAGCACTAACCCAATCTCCTGGGCTTCTTACTCCTGACACCTCCAAACTTCAGTCTTGTGGAGTCAGACAGCTTGACGATCAGAGGCCTGATCTGCTGTCCTTCGGAGCCCAGAATGGCCTTTGTGACAGCCTCTCTCCCCTGGCCAAACCCGCGGTAGACGAGCTCCAGCGATTTGATTTGTGGCAGCAGACCCTTGTCCTTGATTCTGCTCATGACGAAGGCTGCCAGCTGGTACGCAGCGTCGTACGACCCTCGTCCGGCCTTCCTGAACCCGATGTTACCGCATGATACGGAGATGATGGAGTCGCGATTCGGCTTTGCGAGTGTGATGTGCGTGTTGTGCTTGGTAGCGTAGATGTTGAGCTTGTGTCTGTCGTCCTCCTCCCACTCTTTGATGATGGAATTTTCCACGTCCGAGGGCAGCAGGCTGGAGTACTGCGAGCGGTCGGCGCTGTAGAAGTTCTGGTTGACGTTGCTCATCATCGCTTCCATCGACTGCGGCGGCTTGTCTGCATCCCGGGGAGCGGCGAGTGCGCGCGAGGTCTGGGAGAAGGGGCGCCGACACGATGCGCAGACTGTCGACGTCAACGAGCGAAAGGCACGCAGCCCGAATCTGGTGTTGGCGGCCATGCTGAATGCGCTGCTGCTGGGCCGGCAATTGCTGGTGGTGATGGTCGTCGGGGCCAAACTAAACTTCTTCCTTCTCGCGGATTCCGCGACCTCGGACGTCAAGTCCGTGCGCAGGATCGAAATATCTGGTTGACGCCGCATGACAACTCAACACCTCTTCCATCCTCCGCCGCCCAGAACTTGACCTAACATCACTTGGGCAGGTTTCATCTCGGCTTCTGTCATCATACCTTGCACACATCTGCCACCCAGGATGAGGCCCTCCAGCGCAACCACACTCGCCGCTAGGGCGCGAGGCAGCATACAACCGAGCACATATGGGCGCGCAGTTGCATACAGGCGGTTATCGACTGCGCCATTGGCGTCGCGGTCATCGGTAACGCAATCTGCTGATGCATCGCACCTCCAATTCCTCCGTAGCAACTTCTTGCCTCAGGACGTCCTCTTCCGCGCCGCCGCCGTACATGCACGCCAGTTCTCTTCCCAGTCTGCGCTCTACAGGCAGGCCGACAAGCAGAAGCCTGTGAGCGAAGAAGCTGAGGCTAAGCCCCAGAAGACTGCCGAAGAGATCTACGAGGAGGAGAAGGCCAAGGCGAAGAAGGACGGCGCCGAGGAGGAGGCCGGTAAGAAGAAGGAGGGCGAGGAAGGCGAGCAGGGCAAGAAGGAGAAGAAGGACGACAAGCCCCCGCCACCACCTCACGGCGACAAGACCCCATGGCAGGTTTTCACAGAAACCCTCCAGCAGGAGTTCCAGGCTTCTAAGGAGTGGAACGAGGGCACGAAGCAGCTCTCCGGTCAGGTTCACGACTTCACAAACGACCCTCGTGTCCAGAGGGCCAGGGAGGCTTCCGAAGCAGCCAAGACAAAGACTGCAGCTGCTTTGAAGGCCACAGCCTCCGCTGTTGGTCAGGGTGCTGCTTGGACATGGGACACAATGCCCGTGAAGGGAGTGCGCGCCGCTGCCAGGGTCACTGGTACTGGTCTCGACTATGCTACGCGACCCGTGCGCCAGACAAAGGCATTCCAGGCTGTCAAGGAGACCATCGACGACGGCAGCTCCTCGAGATACGGCGGCTGGGTCGAGAAGGAGGAGCGCAGGAGGCGAAGGGAATTGCGCGAGCTGAATGAGCTCCAGCGAACCGGCGGACGTCCTACTGGTCCCATGGAGGAGGACCCAGAGTAAGTTCATCCAGTGGACAGACTCGAACCTGTACTGACAACGTGATAGCGCCGGCACCAACGTCACTCTGCACAAGGATGCGAAATACAAGGAGGCCTGGAGAGACTGGAAAGACAACTCCAAGCTCGCTCAAGGTTTCTTCAGCATGAAGCAGACCTACGGTGAATCCGACAACGCGATCATCCAGACTGCCCGCAGCATCACCGATCGCATTGCTGGTTTCTTCTCCGAGAACGAGACTGCCATGGTCATCAAGAAGTTCCGCGAGATCGACCCCACCTTCCAGATGGAGCCTTTCCTGACCGAGATGCGCGAATACATCCTGCCTGAAGTTCTTGACGCATACGTCAAGGGAGATATCGAGGTGCTGAAGCAGTGGCTTTCCGCAGCGCAGTACTCGGTCTACGCTGCGCTGATGCAGCAGTACAAGACCGCCGGACTCAAGTCTGACGGCAAGATTGTCGACATCCGCGGCGTCGATGTCCTGAACGCCAAGCTGCTCGAGCCTGGCGAGATTCCCGTCTTCATCCTCACAGCCCGCACACAGGAGGTGCACGTCTACAGGAACGCCAAGTCTGGCGAGCTCGCGTCCGGCATGGACGACAAGGTCCAGCAAGTCACATACGCCATCGGCGTTACCAGGATACCCGAGGAGGTCAGCAACCCCGAGACAAGAGGCTGGAGGTTGATTGAGCTCCAGAAGAGCGCTAGGGACTACTACTGATCGATTCGCTCGATCTGTTTGTTTGTTTTTCCCGCAAGTTGTACTATCACATTGTTTGTTGCATTATCCCACGCGCGTTGGCGGTCGCGCGCATTGGCATTCTTCTGGCGTCTAAAAGGTTTCGCCCGATGTTTTCCACCCACTCTCTGTCTTATTATGGGCTTTTCCTGCCCGCGTAAGACGCAACTTCGCTTCAGGGTCATGGAAGTGCGGGGTTTGAGCGCACTGCGCTCGATGTCCTGATACACTTTGCTTCCCCACTCTGTATGTATATCTGTATAATATTTGATGAGACCATATGGTGGATGAGATGTAGGACAATGGACGATTGGTATGTTGTGTATAGGATTAGAGTAGGCATGATGAAGGAAATAAGTCACTGATTGAACAGTACCATTGTATCAGTCGCTGAATGACAGACTTATACTTTCGAAGAGCGGAATTAAAGTCGGCATGGCAGACGAACCCATCGTGCCTTCCCTTCCCAAAAGACGCAAACCATACGCGTCACTGCCTTCCTCCTGTACTCAAGCCCAATAAGCAGTACTTCCGACTCAAGTTCCCTCCCAACCCCAACGCCCACCTCCAACGGCATCAATTCTGCCCCCCAATCGTCGGCACAGTATACCAAGTCACGCCCCTCCCATCACAAGACCGCCGATAGAAGCTACTGGCAACCGGCCTACGAAGATCCTCCAAATCAGGACACAACTCCAAAGCCCTCTCCAAGACACTCTTATCATTTTCGACGCTCTTATCATTTTCGACGCTCTTATCATTTTCGACGCTCCCACCAGCTCCAGCCTGTTCCCCATCCACAGTCTCAACACCCCTACCCTGATACCTCCGGTCCCACCTCAGCACCACGCCGTGGCCCTCTCGCGTCGCGGAGCCAGGGCGCTCGACGAAGCGCAGTTCCATGTCCAGACCTTGACACAGGGTGGCCAGACCTTGCAGTTTGGGGTCTGTGGTGAAGACGCCGGTGTTGGAGACGGGGAGGACGATGAGGTTGTGGAAGGGGGAGGTGGGGGGTGAGGTGGTGCTGAGGATCCTGAGGAGGAGGGCGAGGTTCAGGTCGCTTAGGCCGCTGACGTTGTAGCGCGGGTGGGAAGTGAGGTCGCGGGCGTAGACTACGGGGTCTGCTGAGGGGATGGATGCTAGAGCGGTGGTTTCGGTGGCTGGTGAGGCGGCGCTGGGGAGGAGGGCGCTGGTTATGGCGAAGCTGGTTGTGGGGGAGGAGGAGGGTGCGCCTGATGTATTATGCTGCTGCTGCTGCAACAGCGCTCCGATTCGCTTCAGACGCGCGATTGCTTCGCCTCGATGCTGGATATCAGCCGATTCCTGGTAGCTCTCCACTTCCGCATCGAAGTGGTGCACCCCACGCAAGGTCATTGCAGCAGTGTCAAACGACATGCTCCGAACGACGAGCTCGACGTGATGCACCCAGTCCAAACGGCCAGTCCTGTCGAGGTAGGCAAGGTAGCTTGACAGATCATTACACATACCGAACAGATTCGCAGAGTAAAACACCGGCAGGCTCTCCTCCCTGAGCTTCTTGCTGGCCCGCGTAATGCCCATTCGTTTGGAAACAGAGCCATGGGTCTCACCATTCCCGTCATGGAATTTGGCCGGCACCCACGGCGCAAGCGCCCAGTTCAGCCTCAACGCTGTGTCACAGAGATGCGGTAATATGGGCTTCTCGCTCCCGAGGACAAAGCCGTAGATTCGCTGCCGCACCTCGAGGGGCAGGTTAGAGAACAGCGTGTAGGAGAGGACAGGTTCGCCCCACGGCATGTCGAAGGCGTCCAGCGCTGGGAAACTGCGAAGGTCGGCGTCCATGGTGGATGTGGTGTTGTGGTGAGTTTGGGAGTGAGGGGTTTGGGGGGATGAATTATCCTGAGTTGTAGAGAGGTTGGGTGCTTCGGTCTCTTTCACTTCTTCTTCATCATCGCGTTCTTGGTGAAAGCTGGGCGGCGGCCTGACCACTGAATCCTCGGGGAATAGATCAAAGTGGAGTAGATCAAACTGGAAAGTTTCAGCGGGAGCGCGGTGGTGGGACATTACCTCGGTGTTTCGCTGGTCACTGTTCCATTGTCAGCCAACAGTAAAGTGGCGAGTTCTGTGAAGTGCTGTATTCAGCAGATAGGAACTAGTGTCCATTGACGGTTTATCGTTCATGTTATACATTGCTGAGACGTACTCAATCCTCCCAGATGAAGCGAAGTCTGGTTCGACACGTAGCGAACCGAAAAACTCGCAGCCCCGAACCGCAGATAATGCGGCATACTCAGAACTCTATCGTCGCGTGGAGTGATTCAATTCTTCACCGTTCATGCCGTAGCCGTACAAAGCTTACATGTATATGTACAACAAGCACACCTCAATTCCTGTCCATCACAATCTGAAAATATAGGTTTACCATCTCCTCCCCTCGCTCCCCTCGTTGAAATCTCCACCCCTCCTCTCCCGCTCCAACCTCTCATCGAACTCTCGCTGCGCCCGCTCGCGCTCTACATCACGTGCTTGCCTGCTGTCACCACCGAAGGAGAAGTCGTCTGTCGAGGCGCTGTCACTGGCACCTGCTCTGTTGAAGCGCTGCTGTGGGGCTGCCCCTGTCTGCGAGGTCTGTGACGAAGAGGGTGCGCCTGCAGCGGCGCCGCGGCGTAGCCGGTCCCATGCGGATTCGCCGGGGCGGGAGGAGGGGGCCTGGGGAGACGTGGAAGAGGAGGAGGATTCTGAAGCGAACAGGCCGCCAGTCGGGGATGCGTCGTCAGCGTCGAAGGGGCTGGAGGAAGCCGACGACGGTGACTGGGCGGTGGGCTGGCGGTACTGGCGCTGCTGGGGTGCAGGTCTAGGCGCGTCTTCTGATGCGAATTCCCCCCAACCACTACCGCTACCGCTGCTGCTGCTTCCCCACGCCTCGTTCCCGGCTGTGGGACTCATATCATCTGCGTCGTCCGTCTCCTGCTTCCTCTCGCGCGCGCCACCGTACGGCGGCACCATCCCACCCCGCCCCTCCTGCCTCCTCCTCGCCTCAAACTCCTTTCTCCGCTCCTCAATCAATCTCCCCCGCTCGCTGTTCGCCTTCTCATCCCGTCCACTCGCAGCCTTCAACTCGCGCCCAAACTCCTCCAACTTCGGATCCTGGGACGTCGCCACGGCCGCCGCAGGCTGCGCAATCAGCTGGCCAATGATGTTACCCATCTGTCCCGCCACCAACACATACAACCCGAACCTCCACGTCTGCCGCGCCATCGCCGCCGCGGGGCCCTTAATGGGGCCAAACTTGTTCGGGTCGATGGACTCGGGCTTGGGCTTGTAGAACGGGTACTGGTACGTCGAGCGCGTGGCGTACCATCTGTACACGCCTCCCACAGCGCCCGCAGCCGCGAAATAACTCTTCTGCTTCTCGAGGTTGTAGATGTGGTATGCGAGCGCTTGGGCTTCGGACGGGGTTAGGGTGCGCCCGAGTTTCTTCTCCGCGAAGGAGAGCGTCGTTTCTGCTTTGAAGCGCAGCGCCCGTGACGAGAAGCCCATGAAGGTGCCCAGGATGGGGATTGGGGATGGCATGTTGGTGGCGTCGAAGCGCGCGCCGTCTGCGAGCGCCGGAGAGTTGGGGGATGCATACGGGTCGTTGTCTGAGGGACTGGGGTTGTCGGAGAAGCTGTCTGGAGCTTGGTTGGAGATGTCTTGGAGCACCATGGTGGCCGGTGTTGTGTGGTGTGGTGCTAAGAGCTGCGGCGGAGATGTGGAGGTGGAGCGACGGAGCTTGAGCTTCAGAGTGAGGTCATCGAAATTTGGAGTCCAAGCTCCTCCGTATTGTCATCTCACCCCACATCCGACATTAGGCGTTTGCTAAATGCCTACACAGAGATTAGGGATGTAGTCAATTTTCTGAACGGCGTATATCCAAAATGGACGAAGCTGCACTTTTTCTAAGTCCAGGACAAGGCTCATCATTCGTTTGCAATGTATTGCTTGTTTTTGCAGCCGAGGGAAAGCTACTCGATTGAAATTTTGATCAGATAATGTGAACCACCTTCTCTGTCCACTCTTCTATTAGTGGAAGAGGATAAGGGACGCTCTCAAAATACTCAGGCCAGATATCGAATTGTCCAATTCTGCGGAAAGTCGCTTCCCTTGTACCGTCCTCAACTGGGATCAAAGCTAATCCGGAGATGTTTGCTAATCCGGGGATGTTTTCTTCCTCAATCATCTCAGCTCCAATAGCGAGCAGCAAGACTTCTGTCCACGGCGTGTCATTTTCCCGGACGTCAAGGTAGAATCTGAGGCCTTCTGGATATTTTGATCCGATCCTTCTTTCGCCGCTGTAATACCCAGATCTTTCAGCTTCCGACCTGACGTATCTCCACTCAATGGTGCAAGACAGCCCCTTGAGCTCTAGCCTCGCGCTAGTTACTGTGCCAAATGGGGCAGTGGGATCACGGAGTGTGTGAGTGACAGATAGCACCGTACAGACGAGGTTAGAACAGGTGACGAACTCAACAGGTGTATCTACGGATTGCCATGACCATGTTGGGGCTCGGTAGTTGGGTGGCCTCTCGAAGGAGTCCGATCCTGGTTCATTACACCACAAGAGTCCTTCCAGAAGATGGTCTTCCCATAGCCCTGCAACATACTTCCGAGGGAAACAGGTAGCAAACTTTTCAGCCACCCCTGAGAGAGCGACGGCTCTGTCTTGTGGCTCCGAGAATTCGCGCATACTGTACATACTAACAAGACTTGCCCATACTTCCCAGGCTGGGATCCTTTCCGGTTGGTGTTGTCGGAACTCCTTATTCGTTGAGCAAAACAAAATGGCATCGAGAAGGTCCACTTTTCCGATCGTTTCGTGCCAGGCATCGTCGAACGAAGCGTCCTCGTGAGGTTCGAGCAGATCATTCAACCTACGCCTATTAAAAGGATGCTTTAGCGTATCATGGTATTCCAGTCGCCATCCATCCATACCCCGAAATCTTTCCGTTCGACACATCCACCGTGTTGACCAGGTACCAAAAACAATCAAACGGCGGGAGAGCACATACTCCTGCATCGCCCATCCTCGGGTTTCTAACGTTTTCTTGTCCTGAGACTTCAGGGCAGGTTCCAGATAGAATGTAACCCAGTCACTCCGATCTGCCGTCGATCGGTATATTAGTGAGCTGGTCGAAGAAGGCAAGACTCTGGCGTGAAGAAACCCATCCCCAGCTTTGCTACCGCGCATATCCACAATGGTGAAATGTGCATGGGTGTAAACCTGACCCATTCCACGGATTTCCTTCGCCTTATCGTCTTCATCGGTTTGTATGATACACATTGAGTCAATCCAGAGATATCGCAGACCTAGACGATATGTTGTAGTTGCCGCATCTTTCAGTGTAGCTGGTAGACTAACCCAGGGTATGGCATCCTTGTAAGATTGAAGATTGCCGTTTGTTAGCTTCTTCTCTTGTTCTCCGCCCCAACAGTAGCTCAATGCTGAATAGTGGGCCTGTCCTTCACTCATTTGGTTCCCCTCAACCAAAGGTAGCTTGCGTCCATCTGTTTCAACCAAATGTAGCTTGTATCCATCTGTCGACGGCGATATCTTGATAAGACGTGATGGAAGGAATGTTTGTTCTGATATAGAGCATGCTCTGTGTGCACCCTCCCGTGACGTATCGCATTCGCCGAGCCAAGATCTTATCTCTGTGACAGCGTTCTTCGATAATGGATCTATTGCTATAGGTACCACAAAGGGAATATCTTCTATGTCGTTCGCTAGCAGAAACAATTGTTATTAGCGTTCCTTTTTGAGTGTTGTAGAGATCTCTAACCTTCGTGGGCCATTATAGTGTATACCACTTTTCCCAGAGCCCGAAGCCTGTTCTCTTTTGCTCTCGTATAATTTATGGCATTCGCTCGTAGATACGCAAATCTCTCAAGAGAGTTGCAAATTTCTGTTAGATGCAAAACAGCCCAAAAGGTGATTGTATTATCGTCGGTATACCTGTGTCTCTCGGTATAGATATGAATGGACTCCCAATCTAGGTCCTCATTTAGAGCATTTTCGCTTAAAGAATTGAAAAGGCGGTCTGCGAACGCGCAGCCTCCATCTGCCATGCTCTTTACATTTTGTAACGAGACATTCAGTCGATGGAAGGTCTTCTTATCCTTTGGTCCATGGTATCCCTCGCCTGGTCGCCCACCGGGTCGCCAGCGGTACGGAGGTATCTCTTCTGGTTCTCCCGGCAGTGTTATGCTTCCACACTGAGGACAAGAATGCCCAATGGGGGTCCTTTGACTTGATCGGCTTGTCGAACAAACATCCATCTCTTCATCTGTAACGTCAATTTGACGCTAGTCGGACCGCTGTATGGTAATGGATGCTAACGAGCTGGCGCTCGCGAGTGCAGTCTGGTATCGGTGGACAAGGCAGCAAATAAGAGATCCTGCGCTTCCGCATCCCAGCACACACAACTGTCGTAGCGCTGATAGTCTTTTAAGCAAGACACCGGCATGCCTTCGAAGATCATTCATGCACATTGATGTGTCCAGCCAAGGGTCATCGGAGCGAAGCACACAAAGAAACCATACACCGGCTGTATTCAATCTTCCAGACCCACATAATCTGCATAACTCTCTCGTGTCTGCATTGTGACAATGCAAGTCACACAGTCACACGTCAGCCCCATGACCTAAAGCGGGGCGGTCCGCACCTCTACACAGATCATTGAGGTGGTTTCTGCTCAAGATCACGACAAGTAATTGCGTGCTGCTGATGTAAGCAGGCATTCTTGTTTGCATCTTGGCGTGACTGGGTCAGTCTATGCGGGGGGCAGAGGGGAGGGGGACCGCCAGAGTCGCATCCAGGCTAAGTCATGGTTTAAGACTCTGCCACATAAATGACTGAGTAAGTCCCGCTCTACCAGATGTCAGATTGGCCTCTCACCCTCATGAATCGCGGTGGAAACATACATCATCTTGTTTGTGATACTGAAGCCCCAGAGTGCTTCAGTCAAATTATCGACATCGTCAGCCTAGTCTCCATCTTGAACTATGCACGGAGAATCAGTCCAGATGTGGCGCAACCTAAGTATGTAGGTTGTTGCGATGGCGTCTTGCAATACTTGTGGCACGAGCTCTCACTCAAGTCCGATCTTACAAACCAACAATCTATTCTTGAGCAACAGGTTTGGTTGATCAGTTCCCCAAAGATAGCTTAGAGCTGCTCAGTTATCCTGGCGCGGCCACACACTGTCATTTGAAGTGTCTATGTCATTCAGACATAGAAGAAGTTATGTGTATGCGCAGAAAACTAGGTTGGTCAAGCCTCTGTAAGACTATTGTTGGTAACGCCACAGACACTGACTGTCCAGTGAAAGCTACCTTGAGTATGAACCGCTTTGTGCTATGCTAGTCACACGCACGTTCACTAAACTGGTATGCGCGACATGCTTCACTTGATTCATTGTGCTCCCGTTTGCTTAGTACCTAATGCTTATACAACGAGCGGTCTACTCTTTAAACATCGCAACAACAGCAAACATGATCTTTACACTCCGCAGAACCTAGACCAACTCAACAAGCTGCGAAGCCCTCTTCGTTTCCTCGCGCTACTTGGCTATCGCATACATATCGTACGACATTGGCGCGCCTTCCTTGTGAAAACTCGCACTGGAACACACTGACCTATTCAGATTGTCATACCCATAGTGCGTCATCCGGATTCACCAGATCCCTCGCTGTTCTCACCTGACGCAGAGCTCGTCGATGCTATGAACAGCGAAAGCGACTCACCAACACTAGATGTGTCTACGGACGATAGCAGCACGAGTCGCAACAACAAGCCGGAACACACATTCCATCCATTCCCGCACCTCCCGGCAGAGCTACGTCTGAAGATCTGGGAGACGACAATTGAGCCTCGCACTGTTGAGCTTCACTGTATCCATGAATGCGGCTTGCCCGGGCCTGAGCGCATCAAGATATCTTCACCAACCCCTGCGCCTGCAACACTGCATGCATGTCAAGAGAGCCGGAACCATCTCTTGCCGATGTACTCGCAACTTTCTCTCAAAAACGGAGGATGGAAATGCGCGAATCCACCAATGCGCGGGAAACGCGGTTGGCGAAAACGAACGCCGAAGTGGGTTGTGATAGACGAAACTGCGCAGGACTATGCCTTGCTTATCTGGGACATTGACACGGTCTGCATAGGCACATGTCTTCTGCATTGCTTTGAATTGATTGCGCCACTCATCAAGAAACTCAAGCTTGAGCGTGACATCATGGACGAGTACTGGTATCGCTGGGAAAGTGAAGATCTTCGGCCCTTCCATCAGGTGGAGAAGATAATTGTGGTGTACCCTCAGGGCGAGAAAATACAACCCCGGGACGCAACTTCAGATATATTTTGGCCGTGCGGTCCCGAGAATGTGTACTTGATGGATGAAGATCAAACGTTGATGATGACAAAGGTTAGGTACATGAGATTGCAAGCTTGAAGAAGTTAAGAGTGGAGGAAGCCTGAATGCTCAGGTTTGATCTTGATGTTCAGATATGGTCTTGAAGTGATTTTGACAGCGCGTAGGTGATGAATAGTTGCGCGATGTTGGCATCGTGGCATCACGGCATCTCCGCATTATCGGCCAGCTAGGTCTTGATTGCTGAGCTACTCAGGGGCCAGGCGTGAACAGACATATCCTTGCGCTGGTCCTGGGCAAGGATAGTTGTTGACGTAAACCATGCGCCTTTCACGTGCGTGCTCATAACAGTACCTAAAGAGCTGTCGGGTGTGAGAAAAGAGAAGCGCGCTTTCAATCAAATATTCAGCCAAAACTTAAGAGCGAGTCGCCTTGACAGGATGGAATTGATCTACGCAGTATTTCAGGACCATCGCAACTGGTTGAATGAGCAGATATGTCCATACAGGCCGGATTAGCAGGAGGCATACTGGGTTAAGGATTGTCTCAGTCTTCCCAGCGAAAGGGGCATCTATAGGGGATATGCAATGCCTAATCGGGTCGACCAGGGAAACGTCAAGTATTATCGTCTACGAAAGGAAGATTGTATGCCCAGTCGGAGGATGACGTTTTGGTCATTCGGTCAATACAGATACAGCGCCTGACCAATTTTGAGCAGCCCTGCGGCGCTCAGGGAAACTCAACTTTGGAGCGAGACTAATAGAATCTTCTGTGTTCCTGAAGACTCGCAAACCTGGGCTTGATGTACAGTCAACGAAACAGATGTTGGGTAGCTGTACGCCTACTGCACCTAGTCAAGCGGCTGCTTGCAGCTGGCGACGCAGTATACTAGCACCCTTCATAGCAAGTCACTTGAGTTTCGATGTGTGTTTCAAATATGTGTCTTGAAATCAGCTGAGAACTTAATGATTTGGCTCGATGACCACGATATGTCAAGCAGACAAGCTGGTTGCTGATGCTGGCTGTGTCGAGTGGCTGGCTGCAATGAGATGGTTGCTGCAGGTTCCAAGTTGCGGAGGGAGACGCGGCGTTGGCGTCATGACCGCCGCGAACCCCAAGGCGGTTGGCTGAACTCGCAGGGATGTGGTATCTTCGAATAGCGTACCTTCACAAGCTAGCTAGGTATCTTTGAAGCAGTGCTCACCCTGTCCCTATCTGTCGCCTGTTTCGTGTGCTACTGCCATCATTCGCTGTTGCAATATTCCACAAAGCTCGAGGGACGTCTGTACACCACGAAGCCACGAAATCACGCCTCCATCCACGTCATAGGCCCCATCGTCTGCCGTCGCAATCGCATTCCCTTTCTCGCGCCAGGCATCGTCCGCTCACGATAGCACGCACCGCCCACAGCTCCACGCCCGCCGGCCCGCCCGGTTCCCGTCGCAAGGACAGATGCTCCTCGCTCACCACGCCCTCCTTGCGTATAGTTAATGTCGATTGAATGCCTCCCGTGCTGAACCCCTTCCTGCGCGCTTTCTTCCGCAGTGCACTCCCCAGCCAGTGCTCTCCCGCGCAGCACCACGTACGTCGGCCTGCATTCACACCTCAGCCAGGCGCCATGAGCTGACAAAGTCCTCTGCAGGTTCTCCTCGTCCCGACTACCGAAGTTCTCCTCACCTCGCGCGACAGAGATTCAGGCACTTCGTACGCCGACCTCAGCGGCTCCGAAGAGTTCCTAGCCAGCCATGTGCTGCGTGTGCCAGGCGGCGTGGGCCCCAACAACCAGATCAGAGATGCCAGCAGCTTCCGGGAGACGCGCGGCAAGGCGAAGCAGTTTACTACCGCGAATGGGCGCACTGTGATTGTCAAGGACGCCTTCATCTACAGCAACAAGGGTACGCGCACAGCAAGGCATGAATCAGGTCTCTCGGCTGACACGGCGCAGGCTTCAAGACGCTCAACCAGGCGCAGCTCCTCAGCGACACCATTTTCTACCCAGATACTTTTGAAGCCCAGCCATGGCTCGTCTACTACATCTCGCGCCCCCTGATCGGTACCTACGAGGCTACACCCATCATACCCGCGACACTCGTGACAAGAAATGATTTCAAAGCGGCGCCGCTTCCTCCTGCAGGGAGCTCGTCCGCGGCTGGAAGCTCTTCTATGCCGCGTAAGAAGGATGTCAAGTCGTTTGCTGACTTGCTTAATCATTTCCCTATGATAGCGCGGCAGATGCAGCCGGGCTTGGAGAGATTATTTAAGGAATTTGGAAAGGAACTGGAGAAGCCGCTACCTCCAACGCCATCAACACGGTCGCGGCGATCATCTCAAAGCTCTCGCAGACGGGGATCGGTATCGTCGGTGGAGACAGCTGGTTCGCGGCCCTTGTCGATGCATAGCAGCATGTCGCAGGGGCCCAATGGATTCATCTCGACTCTTGAGATCGGCGACGAAGAAGATGCCATGCGCAACTCCCTCGAGACGGCTGTGACAGCAGCGATCGATCTTTTCCAGATGGTTGACAAGCAGCAGTTGTCACTGCTAGGCGCAACGACCGATCTCACAGGGCCAATAGTCGAGCGCATGATCGAGCGCTACATCGCCGAGCAAGTACATCACACGCTTCTCTTTCCCCGGGTATGCGACGCGCGCCGCCTCGAAGACCTGGACCTCGAACGTCAGATACGACAGATGCAAGATATCGACATTTCGCAAGTCGGTATTGATATTGGCAACGGCCGCAAAGGCAAGCAAGAGCTCGCCATACGGCTGTCTAAGGCTGTGGACATGTTCAAGAAGATGGGTGTTGCTGGAAGTCCCCAAGAAATGTTGGACATTGTATTGGCGGTCACCAAGCACATCACCATGCCTGACGCGTCGCTAATGGCGAATGATCCCTCGGCAGGGGCCATGCTGAATGGGCAGCAGCTCTCGGAGAAGCACGATCATCTCCTCACTATTAACGCGGATACTTTGGTTTCTTTGCTGCTCATTGTAGTGATACGTGCTCCAGTGCGACATCTACAGGCACGACTCTCCTATATGCGCCACTTCATCTTCATCGATGATGTGGAGACTGGCGAGTTGGGCTATGCTCTAAGCACGTTCGAGGCTGTATTGTCATACCTCCAGAACGATTCTGGTGGCCTGCGAAAGGCGAGTCGGCGAAACCGAAAGCTATGGCAAGCGACGCGCACGAGCGACATGGCTACGATGCAAGGAATTCTTGAACCTGACAGATCTTTTCACGAAGCTATAGATGACTCCTCCAGTGATGACGAACTGCCGGAGCGGCATCATCCGGTTAGATTCGCTGCAAGCTTCTCAGACTCGCATTCAATAGCTAGCTCGTCGCTGAATGGGGACGCTGAACCCCAGAGAAGGCGGCCACGCAGTCCGTCCGAGGGTAGTCAGAAAAATGAGGATGGGCCTCTCGCGCATATATTCCCGTTCCAACGCGCCAGGACACCAATACCTGGCCGACCCAAGCTGAAGAAGACTGTCTCCTACGATACAAGGAGCATGTCTAGCTGCTCAGCTCGGTCATTCAGATCCCGAACTACCGCAGACTCTCGATATAGCGCCATTGAGGGCGATACGTCGATTGAAAAGCTCGTAATGACACAAGGCTCGGATGGCGAGTCTATTCTAATGATGGCTGTGGAGAGCAAGCAAGATAAGGCGCTGCAATATTTGTTGAGTCTTACAGAATTCTATACGCCAGCTTTCGTATTCGAAGACTGCAACAACGACGGGACGACCCTTCTCAGTCTGGCGGTACAATTGGCACACAGCAAATCCACTGACACACTTCTTGCGTACGTATTGGAGAACAGCAGCAGTCCGGAAATGCTTGCGGCGTACTTTGCAAAGCAGGACTCGAAAGGGAGGTGCATGGCGCACTATCTCTTCAATCAGCCCCGACTTATCCAGCGAATCGGACACCTCATTCCTTGGCGATTGAAAGACAAGAACGGCCAGACACCAGTGTTCGCTCTCTGCAGATCCTACGACCACGAGGAGTACCACAGCATGGTAGATCAAGGGTTGGTGGCCGCCACATATGCGCAGGAGGACGGATTGCCACTGCATCTCGACGAGCATGTAGACGCCAAAGGCAATAGTCTGCTACACGTTATAACCGACCCAGCCCTAGCGAACAAGCTTCTGTATCGCTGCGACTCAGATGCTAATGCTACCAACGACAAGCAATTTACGCCATTGATGGTTGCAAGCAAATATGGCCGCACAGACATGGTGCGAGTACTATTTCAAGACCCAAGAGTCGATCTGTCAGCAAGAGACGCTCGTGGTCTGACGGCCGTTGAGCTCGCCAAGGATGACGATGTTCGAAATCGTATCGACGATCTTGTACTCCTGTCGAATGAGCCCGGTTCCGATGGACGCATTACGACTGTAGTCCGCTCTTTCTTTGTCGAGGACGGTACAGTTCGGTTGGTTCTCAAATCTGGCGCACCCAACGCCAATGGCACAATCACTGTGACAACATGTCGTCGCTCGTCGCACGATTTCGAGAACCTTGCCAGATGGCTGGCCCAGGAGAACCCAGCGTCATGGCTTCCGGTCATTACAAACATGGCATCACCATACCTGATTCCGTCTAGGCCCTCTCGATCGGTGCTGCGCGACCTACAGCTCCGTCTCGATTCATTCCTCAAAATCCTCCTCCGACACCCAACGTTCTCGATGCATGAGCTGGTCTGGGAGTTCTTCCTGGTCCCAGACATTGACTCTACAATGCTCGCTCAACGATCCGCACGCAAAGCCGAACTACGCGTGGAGCGTCTGCGAGAAGAATATGCACCCATCTACGACGTGCGTGAGGTTGAGCTCTTCGTACAACACGCCCGTGAAAACGTGCGCTCGCTTCATCATGCATCCAAATCCGTCCTGCGCCGGACCAACAAACTCCGCATGTCAGCCACCGATCTGAACGACGCAGCGAAACTGTCAAATACTGCTCTCCACTCCCTTACATTCCTGCCTGAAGCCCACCTCCGTGCTTTTGAGCGCTTCACTAAGACGGTTGCCACGAGCGAGGCAAGCCCAATCGCAGGCTTCTACTACAGCATGCATGCATTGAGCTCTACAATCACGGCGGTTCTGACCTCGCTCACCCGGCCTTCGAACCTCATTAACAGCATGTCCAGCACTCAAAAGGCTATTGATCGGCACGACCTTTCGGTACGGCGCTCTGATCGCTGGCCACTCGGCCTGCTTGATGATGCCAGAAGCAGAGTGCAGCGCGACGCTCAAGAGAAAATGGATAAGAGCAAGTCAGATCTCGCAGATTTGGGCAGGGAGCTTAAGTACACGCAGCAGGTTGTTGCAAGCGAACTGGCGAGTTGGCAGGAGAGCAGAGTCGAGATGGGGAGAAAGGCGATACGAGAGTTAGCAAGGCGCATGGTTGTTACTGAGCGCGCAAGGCTGGAGAGCATGAAGCGCGCTGTGCGAGGGCTGGATCTGGGTAAGGACAAGCAGAAAGCCAATGGCGTTGCTGGTATCAACGGTGCAGCCGTTGAGCCATCAGCACAAGAGCCTCTCGAGCATGACGGCACTAATGGCGAGACAAATGGAGACGCTGTGCACGAAAGCGCCGACTGCCTCAGTCAGGAGCTGGACGAGGTTATGCTCCCACCAGAAGACGGCCCACAACTGGAAGACCTGATCGAAGGGCCCAGCGACGAGCCCGAAGAAGAACCACCTTTGCTGGATCTCGCAGCCGAGGCGCCCGAGCAGCTTGACGGCACTGCCGCGCCTCCAGCACCAGAAGATGATGCCCCGCCCGACCTACCACCGCGAACTTAAGTTTCTATATAAGTAGAGTAACGCGTACGAGTATACCCAGGTAATGACTAGAATTTCGAACAGCCATCTATTGCCACTTGACACCGTCAACCTCTGACAACGCATTGTGAAAACTCCCCTGACGTACTCTGCCATCAAGATCCCCATGAAGATGCATTGATGCAAGCAAAGCGCAGTGAAGTGTAGTCCAGAAAAGCTCCCTCTCCACCCTCTAGCGAGCCAATCACAGGCTACAGCCCCCTCACTAGCGCGACCCACCATTTTCTCGCCTGCTGCCAGGCCCTGACTCCCGCCCAGCCAGCACCGGCGAGCAAAGACCCCATCAACGGGTTTTGCTGTCTGGTTATGTGCCATGCCCGTACCTGACTGAGACCAACCTGCGTTCCTTACCTATATCTCTGAATTGACTTGGTCACCTTCTTTGGCATACTGGACTTTTGTTCTGGGACTTGTGTTTTCAGCACTAGTGGGGGACTACCGCCACTATGAAGGATTATCTCGTGCGGCTTGCGCAGATCCATGAGAGCTTTCGCACGGCGGAGTTGAGGGCGTTGGCGGTGTTGGCGGGGACGGAGGTGGAGATTGTGAGGTATGATGATGATGTAGGTTATTCTTTTTTTTTCTGGGTTTCTTTCTTGGTCTTGCTTTTTTTTTTCTTTGGGGATGGGTTGAGGATGAGGTTGAAGTTGGTTTGAGGTGGGATGAGGTTGGGATGAGGAAGATATGGGAAAGAAAGGATTGAAGAAAAGAGAAGGGATGTTCTGGGTTGGCTTGCTTTGACCAAGTTCTCGCACTTTGATTCTTTGCCTGCGCCTATCTCCCTTTTCTCCACACCCCCATCTAACATCCCCCCGTCCAGTCCCCATACTGCATAGTTCGGCTCCCCTCAGACGCAGCCGCCGCAGCCCTCGCCTCGCGCGCCATGCTAATCCAAGGGATCTACGAACTCTGGGGCCAAGGACCAGACTACGACACTCTCCGCTCCAACATCAAAGAAACTACCTCCTCCAGATGGCCGCAGTACTCCACCTGCACCTTCAGCTTCCGGATCGAGCGGTACCGCGGCGTACAATCCTCACCCGAGCACACGCGGTCCGTGGTAGAATCCTTCTCCTTCCTGGGCTTCAAAGGCAAAGTCCAAATCAAAAACCCCTCCGCCTCGTTCCGCATCTTCGAAGAATACCCGCTGGACGGCAAAACGCCCACACGCGTGTTCCTAGGCCGCTGGATCGCCGACGGCGCGCGGGACGCAAAAAACAAATACGACCTCAAGAAACGGCACTACATCAGCACGACCTCCATGGACGCGGAACTCGCCCTGCTGACGGCCAACATCGCGCTTGCGGCCCCGGGAAAACTCTTCTACGACCCCTTCATGGGGACGGGCGGGTTCCCCATCGCGTGTGCGCACTACGGCGCCGTGGTGACGGGATCCGACATCGATGGGCGCAGCATCCGCGGGCTGGGGGGGAGTGCGCGCCGCGGGCAGACGGGGAAGAAGAACGTGCAGATGAATTTCGAGCAGTATGGGACGCAGGGTGCCTATTTGGGTGGGTTTGTGTCGGATCTGACGAATACGCCCTTACGCCTGCCCACGCTGAACCCGGCGACGGGCGACTCTGTTACCTCCACAGTCTCCCCCACACAGCCAGCCGCCTACCTCGACGGCATAGTCTGCGACCCGCCCTACGGGATCCGCGAAGGGCTCAAAGTGCTCGGCTCGCGAACCGACCTTCTCCCCTCCGAGCGCGCCTCGCACGCCGCCCAGCACCGCGATGAGAACTACATCCCGCCGAAGCGGCCCTACAGCTTCACCGCGCTGCTCGACGACATCCTCTCTTTCGCTTCTGCGACCCTAGTCCCGGGGGGCCGGCTGGCGATGTGGATGCCGACCGCGAACGACGAGGACGTCGAGCTGATCATCCCCGCGCACCCGTGTCTGGCGCGCGAAGAAGTATGCGTGCAGGCGTTTAATAAGTGGAGTAGGCGGCTGCTTGTGTACCGGCGTCGAGCCGCAGAGGAGGTTGATAGAGCGGAGTTGGAGGCGCTGGAGCAGAGGAAGAGGGAGTACGAGCAGGGCACGCGGGCGAGTGATTTGAATGATTTCCGGCGCAAGTATTTCGAGGGGTTTCGCGAGTTTGAGGATATGAAGAAGGAGTTTATTCGGATGAAGGTTGAGGCGGGGGTTAAGGAGAGCGATGCTAGGCTCGAGGCGGAACGGCTCGAGGAGGCGAGGGAGTCGGCGGCTGAGAAGACGGAGGGGGTTAAGGCGTTGTTGGTGGAGGCTGCGGCGAAGGAGGATCGCGCTGGTGCGCAGGCGGATGAGCTGAATCGCCAGTTCAAGACGGAGGCTGCGGGGTGATGTGAGCCATCAATCAGCCTGCTTCCGCAACGTCTAGTAGCACAAAGAAGTCAGACAACATCGTATCATTCATGTTTCTCTGTCGATATCTAGTCTTTCCCTTCCACGCCCATAACACCCCTACCAAACCACTCGCTAATCACCGCGAACCCGTCTTTACTCCTGCGCAACGCATCCGAGAATAGATCGTGTCTGTCCGCACTCTCAATCTGAGCGCGTCTGATCGCCTTCACAGTCGCGTTCTGGCCACTGCAGATCGGGCATTCGACATCTGCGTCGCGGACGTCCTCGTCGGTGCTCAGACAGCTCTGATGGAAGCTGTGCTTGCACAGGAAATGCACGACTGGGAGCTCGAGAGTCTTGTTGCAGACTTTGCAGCGCGCAGCCTGGAAGACGACGGGCTTGGTGTTGAGGTTCTGCAGCTCCGACTTCTTGGTTGCTGTGTCGGCGCGGAAGGTTTCAATGGTGCGTCTGTTGGTTGCAATCTCGACGCGTTCACGCTCGATGGTTGCGCTGAGGTACGACTTTATCATGCCCATCGTAGCGACGCCGTTTGTGGAGAGTGTCTGGATTACTTGGAGCGGAGCCATGAGGCCGTCCTCGTCGATCTTCTTCAACACAGAGTCAAGCTCATCGCCGGCTTCAGCTAGGACTTCTGGGGAAGAAGTGAAGTATGCAAGTGCGGCGGGATACAGGGCTGGCTCCTCTGGGCCATACTTGCGCAGAGCACGGATTGCACCTTGAGTGTCATTTGCAGCGGTGTAGCTGCGGAAGATATCAAAGTGCAGGCCCTGCTGCTCGCGAACGAGTATGGCGCCATCGCGGAAGTTGGAGAGATGGGACAGGAGCAGGACATTCGATGTATCAATGGGAATGTCTTTTCCCTCAACAAGCTTCTTCGCCTTGTTCTCCCACGCTTGCCGTTCGCCGTCCTTCTTCGACGATGCAGTATGGAGATACATCTCGAATAAAGTTGTGTAGAGATCAACCTTGTCATCCTCTCGCAGGTTGTCTGATTTGATGCAGGCTTCCAGAAACACAATGAACTCCTGAGGATGATCTACGAACGCTGAGAAAGCTGTTCGTGGCTTCGGAACCTTGTATTCGGGCGCAGGGTCATCTGAGATTTGTTCGATGATCTGTGCCTGGCTCATGGTACTCTTCTGGTCACCTGCAGGTGGCGATGCCAGCGCGCTGGTGTTCATGTACGGCAAGGGCAACAGTGCAGCCAAGTTTTGCACTGCGCTTGAAGCCACACCAAGACCCATTCCCATTCCGCCTCCTGATGCAGGGGTACTCGGTATCACAATAGCATCCTTCTTGGGTCGAAAGGCTGCTGTGTAGTAGTCGATGAACAATTGAGTAGTGTCTTTCGGGATCTGCTGGAGCAGAATTGTTGCATACTTCATGAGGTTGAAGTAGGCAACCTCAGGCTCTAGGCGCCAGATATAAGCTAGGGCTTCGGCGTATCGTTTCGAATCTTCGATCAGGACATCAACCACAAGCTCATGTTCGCCGTGTTTACGAGCCAGAAAAGCAGCCTGGTCGTAGTATCCTCCTTGGCGGCACATGGAGATTGCTGTGTCTAGATCGAACTTCAGATCATCTGGCGATTTGATGAATTCTTCCAGCTTATCAACGTCTTTGAGTTTCGCGTAGCAATTCAACAGTAGTGTTGTGTGATCTGATGTGGCCTTGTGATGATCATGTAGCTCTTCCAAGTACTCGATCAAATTATGTATTCTTTGCGTGTCAAGGAACTAATCAAAGGTCAGCGCAGGCGTTGGTGTTGGTATACAAAACGCACCTTTCGTATCACTTGCGACGGCTCAGTGTTGTCAATTGCTTTGAGATACTGCTGCATAGCCGTGTCGTAATCCTGCTTCGAGTAAAGGTAGTCACCAAACTTTCTAAGAATGACGTTTTGCTGCGATGCGTCTAAGCCAGCCTTTTGCGCCAGATTTATAGCCAGCACGTATAAATTCCGCTGGTATAGAATATCGAGTTTCTGCGCAAAGGGTTTTTCGTGGTATCTGAAGATCTGAGAAGTGTAAATATATAGTCACTGCAGAGTATTGGAAGACTTCTTACCTTGCCGTCGATGGTGAAGACAAAGAGATCGTCCCACTCAGATACAATATACTGCACCTGCGATGCTAGTTGTTCCTGGTGGGCTACGTAACGCAGTTCAGTGTTGAGTAGCGTGAAGGTTGATGTGTTGAATGCATCATCCGCAGCGCCAACGCCAAAAGCTCTCAGGGGGTTTGACCTAGGCATCGCATTTGACTTGGGTGGTGCCACAATCACAACGTAGTCTTTGAATGTCGAGATCATCTTCTTCTCGCCTTCGTAAGTGTACGGCGGACCTCGACCATGCTGCCCATAGTAGTAGATAGCATCGTTTCTCCCAACAACAACGTCTCGTGTGGTCTTATCCACAGCAATGCAGTCCTTCGCACAGCCGTACTCGTCTAGGGATTTGGCGGGTTGCCCTTGCCCTCGGCCAGAGATCACAAGGGTCATAATGCGTGCAGTCGTGGCGATGTACAATGTGGTCACGTTCCCCTCCCTGAACTCGATGCCGGTGATGGGCTCCTCAGATTCAAAGACAGTCCGCTGTCTGGCGCCACGGTCATGTATGAGATCGCCCCTAACCACAGTGACTGCGCCGTTCGCAAAGCCTATAGCAAGCTGCGAAAGATCGTCCAGAGCAGCGAAAGCCGATATGGGAAACTGCTTGCGCCCATTCTGGATCTGCAAGGTACTCTGGCATCGCGGGATGCCTGTCTTCTTCTCCAGCTTGTCGAGTGCCCACACCTTCAGTACGGGCTCACTGGACAGATCTTCTGCTATTGTGACGAGCAGCGCAGTTCCCTCAATCTGCTTCATGTATGTGATGGCGCCAGCATCGTGGGCCTGGAAGGTGCGCACGACCTTGAAGGCCTGCGACAGGATGCGGACAATGCCATCGGCACTCCCTACGAAGATGCTCTCGGAGCCGGCGACGACGCAGGTAGTGTTCCCGGGCTGCGGTGTGTGAGAAGGGCTCTGTTCGTGGTGGACTCTGGTGGCATACCTCGGCGAGGAACGCGCTCTCGTCGTCGGCGAGTTTCACCTGCGAGACGTCGAAGAACTTGAACTGCCACTAGCACGGGGTCAGCTTCGCCTCAGCAGGTGCACTGTGTCTCTTCTCTCACCGGAGTCACGGCCATTCTGCTACCGATCCATTGTGTGGCTGTTGATGTGGAGGGAGCTATCGTCGTCACTCTAGCCTGAGCTATGGCCAGCCAGCGAGGCGCGACCGGGGCGGCTGGATCCACTCGTGGCGCAGCTGCCAGCTGTGATGTGACACATCTGCGCGACGGGGCTTGGCGCTGACCTCCCTTTCCCTTTTGTCTGTCGCTCCTCTTCCATTGCCTTCCCCCATCACTCCACCCACTTCACTCAAGCCATCTGCAATCTCCACTTTGCACATCTCGTCCTTTGCGTCCAAGCTTTCACGCGCACACGCGACAACTGTATTCGAACCAGCTGCCACGCGCCCTGCCCAAACACACCACGACTTCAGCCTAGTCGCGCTCGCTGCATCACTTCAGCGCATCCCTACCTTCATCAAAGCGCCATCACCATCTTCGCCATGTCTGAATCACGCTTGGACCAGTCTCTCGAGTCTATCATCAGCTCGAGGAAGCAGACAGCTCGCAAGGGCCGTGGCGGTCGTCGCCCCGAGGCCGGCCGCCCTGCTGCTGCCGCCGCTCCCGTTGGCGGTGTCAAGAAGTCCACCAAGCAGGCTAAGCAGTCAAAGGCCGCTCCTGCCCCTGCCCCTTCTGGTGGCGAGAGCAAGATCATGATCTCCAACTTGGTACGTTGCTCCTTCGTAGACACGCCGGTCTCCACTAACCACATGCAGCCGTTGGATGTTGAGCAAGGTCAACTTCAGGTATGTAAGACCTCTGCGGGTCTTTGAACCTACACTTGTCGCATTTTGCGCACGAACGCGTCCGAGCGACGAGATCGAAATTCCCTCTGAGCCCTCAGTACGGTCGTTGAGCCATGTCTTGCAAAGAAGTCACGTCAAGACAAAGTGTTTGGCAGACACATCTGGCATAAGACTAGCAGCATGCGAACACCCTGAGGCGCTTCCGTGACGAGAGCTGGGACTCGATAGGCGAAGAGCTTGAGAAACAGACATGAATGTGCGCCGACGGTCCCGCCCTGGCGAGACTTGCGATTCCAGCAAGCCTCAAGCACAGAGAAACAAAGTCATTCTAAGAGCAGAGAGTTCAAACAAGTGGGGCAAAGCAGCGAACTCTCAAGAATGACTTGCAGCGTGACCATCACGCACTTCTCGTCAGCCTAATGCTTGCTCGTGCATGCTTGATGGCTATGTCTAAACCGAAAGGTCTTCTCGCCGCGCCTGTACATCGGTCCCAGCTCTCTGAGCGTTGACGTACCACTGCCGAATGGATTCGAGGACAATTACGAACGCTGGCCCAGGACACGCGCGTTATGCATTATTGCTACGAACTACCTACCCTACGACGACGACTAATACGCCTTGTAGGACTACTTTGCCTCTGCTGTCGGTGTCGGCAGGCCCAAGAAGATTCTCATGCAGTACGGACCGAACGGCAAGAGCCTGGGAAGCGCAACTGTTATCTTCAACAGGGCTGAGCAGGCTACCAAGGCCACAACAGCCCTGAACGGCGTCAAGATCGACAACCGCCCGATCCGTGTTGATCTCCTTGTCAGCGCCGCCAACATGCCTGCGCAGCCCAAGCAATCTTCCCTTGCTGACCGTGTCACGTAAGTTCGGCTTCACCGTACCTCGATGGGCAAGTGCTAACAGTCGCAGACAACCGAAGAAGGACAAGCCTAAGCCGGCGACTTCCGACAAGGCTGCTCCCGCTGCCGGAAAGGGACGCGGCGAAGGTACTCGTGGACGTGGCCGTGGTGGTCGCGGCGGTCGCGAGCGTCAGAAGAAGAAGACCATTGAGGAACTTGATGCGGAGATGGCCGACTACTTCCCCAGCGCTGAGGGCGGTAACGATGCCATGGCCGCCAACGGCGCCGCAGCTGCCCCGGCAGCCGCAGGAGGCGACACCGCTATGGACGATGAGATGCTCTGAGCGGATCCAACTTTTGCGCAATCTTGACGACTTTGTTCTTTTCTTACTGTTCAATGCGACATCGAGCGACACTTGACACATGCTCGAGGTTGTCGACTCTTCCATCATATTTTCTTTTTTTGGAAACGTCATTATTCCTCAGATTGCAATCGAAACGACCACTTCAAATTGCGAATGATACTTTGGGATGATATGGTATCCGGTTCGGTCGGTCCTGTACAATAAATGAGTAGCGGTTACCGTTGGTTTCCTTGATCCTCAGTAGCTCAAAGCGAAGGCGGCAGCCTGTAACGACAATTTCTCTATGGCCCAAACTTCCAATCCGTGAAGAGATCTACCGTTCCTCGACTCATGTCCATGATTGTGTTCGCCCAGTATACTGCCATTATGCCAAAACCTGCGCACATGATGTGTACGAAGGAGAATATCCGCGGATGTCCGTCGTCAAGCAGCCTCATTTGCTGCTTTGACACCGCCAATCGCGCTAGCCTGGCACTGGCTCGAAGATACGGTTGTAAGGCAACGCTGGGACCGGAACGAAGCGCAGCGGAGCGCCCAAGCGGACTAAGGGCAATTTAAATGCACGTTTCGAGGGAAGAGCAACGTGTAGTCAGATGATAGCATGCCACAACAAGCACAAGATGAGCCCCTCGGTCATACCGCAACATTGCTACAGATTTCCTGTCGGAAGGTTTCCGTTCACGCGTATAACGCGTATACGGAAACCCCCCGCGCCCCACATCTTACACAGAGCTTACCAAGTTGCCTGTGTTTCGATGATGGTACCGCTCTCTGTTCGATCCCCATCGAGCGAATACGCTGCTGACCTGCCACACCATTCTCAGGGCCGGAAGGCGTACGCAACTGGGCTCCGGCTACCTAAATGTACTGACAGCCATTCGCGTCTTGTATAGCCTTCTGTGCGGAGATGTCACGCCAGTATCGTTAGCTCCCACCTATGCCCCGCGAAAGCAACATCCAAAACGCTTACGTGACGGCTAGTTCTAGGCTCTGGGATGCTTCTGGGGTAATGGAGCGTTCATCCGACGCAAGCCACTTCGGGTCGAATAGGCTTGGTCTGAAATGTGATGGCATTGGATGCCAATCTTATTGTGACCTGAGTCGTTATGGCTGATTCGCGATGACCCTTGTGTCCGACGACATACGTCTTTACGAAGAATTATTTTCTGGTGATCTGCCTCCGACGCTCGCTCGAAAGGAAGCCGAGTGCGCTGGCTGGGGGCCAGCAGGGTTGCCGCATTGGCACTAGTGCAGTGGCCCTGAGGTGGATAGAGCTATGCTCGGAATGTGAGCAATACCGAGCTTGGAGCGCAGGGCATCTTTTCGCAGCTGTGCGATCTCAACGAGGCAGAGATGCGATTTCTGTAGGTGCAGAATTGATCGACACCGAATCCGTGGTCAGGAATATTTGCTAAAGTCCGTCCATTCCAAATTAGAGGGTCAAGCTTCTCTCTAGGCGTGGTTACTTGCGGCAGCGTGGCATAACGATGCACAATTGCGGGGGAGGGGTAGCCCGCCACTGGCTAGAGAAGCGGGGCAGGTGCTTGAAGCTGTCACAACGAGGTCCACTCGATAGGCACGATTACTGCTGCGATAGGCCGCCGGCTTGCTCAAGACGGGCTCCTGACGGCCGAGGCTGTCTGGGCGATCCTCCATAGGGGTACTCGTCTGGTGGGGACTTCCTTTCGTGCTGTCGTAGTGGCAAAGTACTTAAGATAACTCAACCCCTCTTCCGGACAAACAGTCCCCTCTCATCTTTTGTTTTCCTGATACCCAATTAGCAATTACACAATATGTCGGATGTTTCAGTGAAGCTCAAGACTCCCCAGACGGGCGAGTATGACCAGCCCACTGGTCTGTGAGTTTACTCCACACCCCAGCTTCCGAAGTTCGGGAGCTCCACTGTTTGTTTGCGGCTACTGACACGCGGAACAGCTTCATCAACAACGAGTTCGTCAAGTCTGTTGATGGCAAGACATTCGATGTCATCAACCCCTCCACAGAGGAGGTTATCACACAAGTCCAGGAGGCCAGCGAGAAGGATGTCGATATCGCTGTTGAGGCTGCCCGCAAGGCCTTCAACGGTCCCTGGAGGAAGGAGACCCCTGAGAACCGCGGAAAGCTTCTTGTCAAGCTTGCCGATTTGTTCCTCGAGCACGCTGACCTCCTCGCTGCTGTCGAGGCTCTCGACAACGGCAAGGCTTTCACCATGGCCAAGAACGTCGATGTTCCGGCTGCTGCTGGATGTTTGAGGTACTACGGAGGTTGGGCCGACAAGATCGAGGGCAAGGTCGTTGACACAACACCCGACACATTCAACTACATCCGCAAGGAGCCCGTAAGTTTGCTCAATCGCGTTTACTCGAGCCATACTGACTTCAGAAGATTGGTGTTTGCGGTCAGATTATTCCCTGGAACTTCCCCATTCTCATGTGGGCATGGAAGATTGGCCCCGCCATTGCCACCGGTAACACCGTCGTCCTGAAGACTGCTGAGCAGACTCCTCTTTCTGCCTACATCGCCTGCACATTGATCCAGAAGGCTGGCTTTCCCCCGGGTGTCATCAACGTCATTACCGGTTTCGGTAAGGTCGCTGGTGCCGCCATGTCCGCTCACATGGGCATCGACAAGATTGCCTTCACCGGTTCCACCGTTGTCGGTCGCCAGATCATGAAGTCTGCTGCTGGCTCCAACCTGAAGAAGGTCACCCTCGAGCTTGGTGGCAAGAGCCCCAACATCGTCTTCGCTGACGCCGACATCGATGAGGCCATCAACTGGGTCAACTTTGGTATCTACTTCAACCACGGACAGTGCTGCTGCGCCGGTTCGCGTATCTACGTCCAGGAGGAGATCTACGACAAGTTCATTGAGCGCTTCAGGGAGCGTGCTGCCCAGAACGCTGTTGGTGACCCCTTCAAGGAGGACACCTTCCAGGGACCTCAGGTTTCCCAGCTTCAGTTCGACCGCATCATGTCCTACATTGAGGAGGGCAAGAAGTCTGGTGCCACTGTCGAGACTGGTGGCAAGCGCAAGGGCGACAAGGGTTACTTCATTGAGCCCACCATCTTCTCCAATGTCACTGAGGACATGAAGATTCAGCAGGAGGAGATCTTCGGCCCCGTCTGCACAATCTCCAAGTTCAAGACAAAGGCCGATGTTATCAAGATCGGAAACAACACAACCTACGGCTTGGCCGCCGCTGTTCACACTACTAACCTCACCACTGCCATTGAGGTTGCCAATGCTCTCCGTGCTGGTACTGTCTGGGTCAACACCTACAACACTCTCCACTGGCAGCTCCCCTTCGGAGGTAAGTCCGGTCCTTCTACTTTGTCCTGGTGTCACAATGCTAACAAAACGAATCAGGTTACAAGGAGTCTGGCATTGGCCGTGAGCTTGGTGAGGCTGCTCTGGACAACTACGTTCAGACCAAGACAGTATCTATCCGTCTTGGTGATGTTTTGTTCGGTTAAGCGCTGTTTGATGAATGAAAGCACGATTCCTTGGTTCTGTACATAATTCCAGCCACGAGAATCAAAATGAAGTAAAATACTACCCTACATATTGTGTTGTTGGCTGTTTGGCCCGGGGGTGTGGTGTTGTGTGACAGTGAAAGAGTCACGTGCGCGCCAAGGCTCGGACCTCCGGATACTTGCGAGGACTACCATCACCACAGCAGGTGGTTCGCCTTATTGATGCACATATCATTCGTGATTTACACGCGTGGATCTTGCAGCAAGGGTCCTTCGTGCAGTATTGCACGCTGACCGGGTTGACGGAAGGGATCGTACGGTGCAAAGGATGCGGCTGGATGCACGAGTATGCAGGATGACATTACTGCACCTTGCCAGCCCCGATGAGATACTTGGCAAAATGGAGATAATGCATTTTGATCGGAGGCTTCAGCTCTAATTAGTGTGACTTAAACAATGCAAGGCATTTTATAATGGCTACGCTGCTAATTAGGTCTTTTGAGTATTTGCTTTTCTATCATTGGATACTTCAAAAGTGTCGAGTGTCTCGTCGGAGCTGGCAAGTTAGAATACATGGTACCTGACCAAGTCAGTGCAGCAAGTTCATTCGGCAAGTCTGTCCTGCTGATCATCAAGTTGAGTCTCCTACACTAACACTTCGTAATGTGACAACATGGGGCGCGGTGACATTGATAACACTTGTTCGAAATGCCATTGGTTCGGTGGGCAGAAATGCTACTGTATGCTTGCCAAGGATACAAGCTACAACGACCAGATATGGTCAGTCATGATAGATCGTGGCAAATACCATAACTACACGATCCTAGCAGCCAAGGGAAGGAAAGAGGTCAACTCCAAGAACGGGGTCACTCCTGAGCCAATGCCAGCGAACAAGATCAAGGCAGACTGGCAAGGTGAGACCGAGAAGGTACTTTTGTCCAAGCCAGATATGCTGCTCACAAGTGGATCGTCCTTCAGCGCCGTTCTTGGTGAAGGAACTTCTCCAGCCTGGTGCAACGGCTGAGTAGGCGTCGTGAACCTCGATCGGACGCTTCGCCGGGTGATTTGTCCAGCTGCGATATTTGAGTTACTGAGGAGGTCGCGAAGTAGTCGACCATAATGAGGCAGGTTAACCCGAATTTGAGTGGTCTCTCTCAGAGGCTGTCGTTGGCTGTTTGGAAATTGGAAGTTCAGTTGAAAGTTTGATAGCTTTGCAGACTATTGCAGAACAATTTTGGTCTCGGTGCAGGAGATGCAGCTGCAGAACCTGGGCGACAAGAAGGTGAAAGTGAGGGCACACTTGTCTTCATAGGGAAGTAACCATTGGCATAGAGACCCTTCTGTCCAGTTGCTCTGCACAAAGCTAGGGCTAAGCTGTACTGGACTACCTAACAATGTTTCATTTTAGAACTGTAAAAGTTTAGACATTAGTTATAAGTCAGGAGAGACTGCTCTGTACAACTACCTCTAGACCAAAACAGTATCTCTCTGTCTTGGTGATATTCTGTCTGGTTAAGCGTTGCTGGTCAATCGCTTTGCCGCACAGGCCACGCTCTCTCTTACCTGCGCTACTACGACTGCTGTGCTGCGAAAGTGCAAGGATCCCCTCATATTAAACTGTATGCTGACCGGGTCGACGGAAATGAACGTATGCGGCTGTATGTACGACTATGCAGGCTGACATTACAGGCCCTAAAAGCCAAGGGCTGTTACAAACGCTGACTGCCTTATCGATAGGCGTGCAGGTGCTGCAGGGATGACCTCTTTGCACATGCTCAGGCGTCACTTTTAGCGAGATGGTTGCGTCAGAGCTTCGATTCCAGAACACGCGCGACGACGCACGTCTACCATAGGCTTCCATCTCTTGTTCTCTCAAACACACACCCCTCCGACACACTATGAGGACACGTGTGATATGTGGTAGTGGCGAGCTGATATGACCACAGCCGCGTAGGGAATTATACCTTTGCGACAGCCATCTGAGTCGCCCCAAGCATGAGCGGGAGGAGCGAGAGGGAGTCGACCATGTCCTCCCCTACAAACCAGTACATCCGTGAAGTTCTTCATTCGACAGAAAGCCCGGCTGAGATACCCGTTCGCTACTTTTACACGTCGCCGCTCGCTATTGACGACCCGTTGTCGCCTGTGCCTCCGCCTGTTACAGGCACAGCCGCTGCAAAGAAACAGCAGCCTCGCCCTTTCTCTGTGTACGACAACAATGCCGTCAACAAATCCTGGCTGGATCTACGGAAGAAGATACTGCGGCACAATGAAGAGCTGGGGGAGAAGAAAGATGGGCTGGACGCTGGCACACCAACAAACCCGGCGGTCGCTCGTCTGAAGCGGAAAAGGGCGGGCAGTGCCCCGAGGGAAAGCAGCAGTCCACGTGGCAGAGATATTCCTCTGGGGAGATCGAATAGCAGTGGGCAGTATTCTCGATCTGCAGAGTTGTTCTCCAGTGGGCGAGCCAGCTCCAGTGGTGGTAGCCAAGGCGCAACGCTGGTGCAATCAATGAAGGCACTCGACCCAAGTCAGGCATCGCCCACGTCAGGTCCTACTACTACAGGAACACCTTTCATCCGTGCGCCTTCACGTACCAATATCGCTCGGGCCTGGAAGCCTGCGCTAGGAGAGGGCGGTAGCCGGCCGACTATCCATGAGGTCGACAGCTACAGATGGGACGACGATATGGAACCAGCACTCTCGAGCGGTAAAGACAAAGGACCCGCGAGGAGATCGTCCAAGCCTGAGGTGGGGCCTTCGGTGAAGGTCCCTGTAGGCGTATCGAGGCTGCATCATGTTGTTATGGACGCAGAGTCGATACGTATGGAGCCAATATACTGGTCGCCTCTGAGCGACATATCTCGAATCATACGAGGAACTTGGTTTTACAAGGATTCGATGATGCCTGTCGAGGTCGAAGTAGCGAACATGCTCGAGGTAGGATACGTAGAGTTGCGACCCTGGACGCAGACTTGGAAGGACGAGCTTGCTAGTGCCGTTGAGGTTGGTGCGCTTGGTGAGATGAAGATTTTGCACAAGTTGTGGCCCGACAAGCCGGTCGCTCCAGACAGTAGGCCCTCAACTTCGCAGCAGATGCAGACAACAGGTCTAGTGCAGAGCACGCTACCAGAAGAACAGGAAACCCCGGAGCAAGAACGCTTGGATATTGTCGAAAACGCATGTGATCGTATAGATATCTCAAATGGTCCAGATGGTCCAGATAACAAAGCGGCGGGAGACCTGGAATATGGCGCTGCAGGTTACAAGCAGCTTTACCTCAAAGCCGGGGTCATATATGCTAACGATAAGGAGGCGTACATATTGAAACCTACTCTACAACCATCCGATTATTACGGGAGGCGTCCGCTCGCAAATTATATCCGCAAGGGCAGGAACATCGGGGTCAGCGTGGTCCGCGGCTTCGATCAAGCGATCTGGGACAAGTTGCACCCTAGCAAGCTGGACTCCACTTCTCAGAAGGCTTACCACGGCGCTTCTTCTGCCCAAGCCGGTGCGCCAGCAAGTCGGAGGTTGAAGTCTGACCCTGAGCTTGCAATGTCTGAACGACCTCGAGTGACCGATCTTGTGCTTGTGATCCATGGCATTGGGCAGAAGCTGTCTGAACGCATGGAAACATTCCATTTCACACATGCGATGAATGCTTTCAGGAGAGAGGTGAATGTCGAGCTTGGAACGCCGGATGTTAAGCGCCATCTACGGCACGATATGGGTGGCATGATGGTACTGCCGGTGAGCTTTACTTGATCAAAGATGTTTGACGAAGGTCACTACTTACTCGCATCAGGTCAACTGGAGACAACGGGTGTCGCTTGATTCTGTTACCGAACAGGCAGAGGTCGAGGACCCTGCTGCCAACAAATACACTCTGAAAGATATCACACCAGTCACCCTACCTTCAATCCGAGGCATCATTAGCGATGTTATGCTTGATGTTCCCTACTATCTTTCGCCGCAGCACAACCCCAAGATGGTCGCGGCGTGCATTCACGAGGCCAATCGCATCTATAGACTATGGTGTGCCAACAATCCCGGCTTTGAAGACTACGGCAGGGTCCACTTGGTAGCGCACTCTCTCGGCTCAGTCATGGCCATTGATATCCTCAGTGACCAGCCCAGCCACGTCGAACCCACTTCTGTTAATTCGACCTCTTCCACCCCCGATCTTCCCAGAGACCACTTCATCTTCAACACCACCAACCTTTTCGTTTGCGGAAGTCCAGCTGCTCTGTTCTTATTGATGAAGAACGCAACACTCCTCCCACGGCGCGACAAAGGAAAGCCTGGCGCGGAGTCGTACTCAACCCCCGGTGTCGCCGGAGAGCAGGGCACATACGGCTGCATAGCGGTCGACAACATCTACAACATCATCAACCCATACGACCCCGTCGCAATGCGCATCAACGCGACCGTAGACGCCGCGTACGCCGAGATGCTGAAGCCCACCACCATTCCCTCAGCAAGCAGCAGCTACTTCTCCTTCGCCAACCCCTTCCGACGCGCCGACAGCTCCGCAAACCTGACCCAGAAACCCGCAACCGTCCGCCTGCCCAGCAACGTGGAACTCGAGACCCACGACTTCACGCGCGAGGAGATCGCAGAGCAGCGCGCGTACCTGCTCAACGACAACGGCCAGATCGATTTCTTCATGAAGTACGGTGGCGGCGCGCTGGAGATCCAGTATCTGACTATGCTGGGTGCGCATAGTAGTTATTGGCTAAGCAAGGATTTTATCCGTATGATTGTGCTAGAAGTGGGGAGGGAGATGGGAAGGGAGGGCACGATTGAGAGGATGAGGGCGGTCAAGAAGAAGTTGAGTGTTGGGGGCGGGTGAGATTGGAGGGAGGTATAAAACCTGGTTCTTTCGTTGCGCGATAGAAAGTATACCCCTGCTCGTAGTTTAATATAGAAGTCGTTCATGACTGGCAAGATGATGCGTTCTCTCATTGTTCCAGGCGGAGGGGAGGGGGGGGGGGGGGTTCCCCCAAGTCGAATTTCTCCCGGGTCTAATGAGGCCTCTTTAGCGTTCTGAAACGTCGAGAATCTGGACCAAGATGATGAAAGGCATTACATTTACGGGCTACCAGAGCCCCAAACGCCCATTCTCAGCAACCACACTCATATGCGCCTGTTTACTTTGAACTTGATTTCTTTGATCAAATCTGAGTTGATTTACACACAAACTAACAACAACGAACGAAAACGCTATGCACAATAATTCGAAACACCGCACCACCATCTACAAGCTCGCCCTCTCCCCACCAAGCGTCTTCCCCGTGACGGCGCTGAAGTACTTATTCAGCGCATCCGCGGTCCCGCTTCCCTCCTCCAGCTTCACCACCGCACTAACATACCCATCAGGCCTGACCACCACAACACCACCCCTCTCCTCGTCAAGCCCCATCTTCGCGTGCGCCGCGGCCTTGGCATCCGGCACGCGGACATCCCACACGTCGTCGGCGTAGACATGGTCTGCGTAGCGGGCGAGCACGGCGGGGAGCTGCTCGTCGATGTGGATTTTTGCGCGGGGGGCGTTGAGGACGATGGCAAGGGAGAGGAAGGAGGTGTGCGGGTTGTGCTTCTCGTGGTAACGGTCGGCGGAGGCGATGTCCTTGTGTGTGAATTGTGAGAAGAAGGAGGTAGGTGCGGTCATGTGGGAGGCGAGATCCTTCAGTGCGGTGGCGCTCTTGGACAGCGAGCCACCGAAGATGAAGACCCGGTAGGATCCGTTCAGGGGGATTTCTTGCTCGAGGTGGACTACGTTGGCGTCGACTACGCGCGTCACTGTCGCGGGGATGAGGATGCGTCCTGTGCGGAGGGATGTGCCCTTCTCGTACTGCAGCATCAGTGGGTGCTGTGCGGCGTGCGAGGGACCCCAGTTGATGGAATTGGGGTTGTAGGCTACTCCGTAGCCGGAGGTGAATTCGCAGCTCGCCTTGAAAGTCTTGATGAACTCGTTCTCCTCTGCGGCGTTGGAGGAGGTGGATGCACCTGCGACTTCGCCTGCAGATGGGATGCGAGTGGAGAACAGCTTTGCGTAGCGGGCATCGAAGTCGAGGAGGGTCTCGGCGATGAGCTGGCGTTCGGACTCATAGGTGGACAAACTGGAGCGCGGCGCCCAGCCGGACTCGACGTGGTGGATCTTCCACGCAAGGTTGACTGCGTCCAGGAACGCTGTGTTCATGCCCTGGCCTGCCTTGGGCGAGTGTGTGTGGCATGCGTCTCCGCCCATGAAGACGCGCTCGTCCAGAGTGTACTTCTCGGCGATGCCCTGGCCGATAGGGTAGATGGAGAACCATTCGACGCGGTCCCATGTAATCTCGTACGGCTTCAGAATCGCCTTGGCCTTAGCCTGGACCTCTTCCGCGGTCATCTGTTTGCGAGGGTCCCAGTCCTTGTCCGTGGAGCTGGCTACCTGGATGTAGAGACGAACCATGTTGTCCTCGCGGGGAATGACCATGATCGAGCCGGCGTCTGAGTGGATCGTGCATTTCATCTGTGATTTGTCAGTCCTGAGTTTGAGGATGTGAAGTGAACTTAAGATACCTTAATGTCAGGGAAGTTCGTCCTGACGACACCATCCATGACACCCCAAACGTGCTGAATGGGATCCTTGTACCTGATCTTGATACCAAGCTGATCCCTCACGAAACTCCTTGCGCCCTCACCACTGAAGAGGTACTTCGCTCGCACGGTCTCGGAATGTGTGCCGTCAACGTGAGCAAGATTGACCTCGACCGGGTATGTAGCGTCCTTTCCATCGTTCTTGAATCCTGTGATTGTCCATGGTCGCTGGACTGTGTTTCCGTTCTTCTCAATATCCTCGATGAAAACCCTCTCAATCAGACCCTGGTGCAATAGCGTGGTGAAGGGGTACCTCGCATCGATGAACTTGGGGCAACTAGCCCAAGTGCCAGTCTGCACAATCCCGCCCTTGGAGCTTGGGTCCCAGAAAGCAACTTCGTACACCTTCGCAGGCTCATGCTCCATGATCTTGCGCTTGAGTCCCATATTACGCAGCAAATCCAGTGATCGGGGCTGGATACCATCTGCGCGTCCAGTGGCTGTGGGTTCGGGGCGGTTGTCGATGTGCTTGATCTTGTAACCCCATCTTGACAGGCATGTGGAAAGGCAGAGACCGACAGGGCCAGCACCGACGATGACGACGTCGTAGGTCTCGACCGCCATTTTATGTGATATCGTGTATGGAAGCAGGAGAGGAAACAGAGTACGAGTCGATCAACAAAGAACGCTCGTGGGTATCAATTAATCTAGCAGTATACAGCTCTGATCAGCCTGGAAGCAGCGGCGTGCCCAGCTTTAAGAAACCACCCGTCAGACCGCCGCTAGTGTACAAAGACATCATGGCAACAAACGCGGGACTGGAGAGCAGCCGGCAATAAAATCGGTTGTAGGAGATCGAGAGACTGGACCAGTGTGGGCGCGCCGACCAAGCTTGCCGTCATGTTGCGGGGAGCGCGGGCGGAAATGCTGCACGGCACTTCGTTGCCAAGACGGTCCCCGCGCTGGTACATTTTGAGTCTAGGTCCGGCCGTAAAAGGGAAGGTGCTCGTGTAGAGAAGCCGAGTTTCTGGACAGGTAGTCTGCGTCAACGCTCGTGCGAGAGAATTCCAGCCGGTTGTGATGCCGCGCGGAGTTAGTTCGCCTTTTGAGCCTCCGTCTGTCCCCACAATCCGAGTCTATCATTTCCCGTGAGCATCTTCCATGGTGTTGACGATACTGTGGGGGATTGACTGAGTTGACCTCGTACGAGATACCAGTTACAGCATACGTATCACAACGCCGAATAAGGATGCCGTGTTTACAGGCCGGTGAGGTTCTCCACCAGCTCAGACTCCAACCAACGTGAAGGCCTTCAATCGCGAATTGATTTCCTCAAAAGCTTGTTTTAATGTTTTAGGGGCATCAAGACATACGTCTTGACCGCAAAGCTTTCAAATACCATGCAGGGCGATCTGTAGTGTCGCAGTCATCTTCGACATAATTGAGAGAGTGACATTGTCAGGATCCTATGCTCAGCCATGCAGTTGCGCAAAACGATGCACGCCCTGGGGATAATCGGGTTGCTTCACTTGCTGATGCAACCGTGCTGTTCTCGCCAATTGGTCGACTTGGGCGCAAGTCGTATGAAATCAGCATCTCTGAAATTGACCGCCAGGAATCCACCGATGTGAATCCTCCGTCAGCAATGCACCGTCCGTCTGTCCGCACAGCAACAACCGTCTTGGCCCGAACAGCAGCACCAAAGGAACCAAGGGCTGGCTAGCAAAAAGATAGCATGCCACTTTCTAGGCAAGCTAGAACAAGATGGCAAAAAGAAACTGGTCACTACGAGGGTCGAACTCGCGACCTTGGCGTATCAAGGATGTGAACTATTAGCACCACGCTCTAACCAACTGAGCTAAGCGACCGTTTTGTTGTTTCGATATAAGATGAAATGAAAATATCGTCTATATCCCGAGTCCATTGAGCATCTTGTCAATTCTAATACTACCATAGGGGGTTCTAGATGCCCTACGACCAACCCACAATATTTTCTACCCAAAAAACTTGCGTTAAAAGAGCAATTTACCTACCCCACAGTTCGGTCTGTTTGAATATCCAAGTTCTGCACTGCGTTTCCAGTATGAGAAAAATCCCGAGCTTAAGGCGCAGCTTCAGTAATGAAATAAATAGTAATCACCAAATACTAATTATGATCGCACTGAGCAGGTTGAATTTATCTCATGCGAATTATTTTACCGACTTTTGCGTCTCTATTTGCCCTTCCTCTGCTTCGTCTCGCCGTTTGCCTCTTTCGCAGTACTCTTCGCAGCAGTCTTTGCCTCATTTTTCTCAGCCTTCTCGCTCTCCTTCTTCTCGACCGCTCTCCGCTTTGCACCCTCCTTTTCAAGCAACTCGATTGTCTTTTCGCTGCTTGACCATAGCTTCTTTTGAAGATCCTCGTCATTAATCTCTGCGCGCGTCCATCCCACCTTCCTGCACTCCTTCAAGAAGTAGCCTCCTTCACCCCTGCCCCACTCTGCTTCCATCACCGCATGAAGGAAAGTCTGTGCGCCTTGGTCAGAGCTCTTCAGGACTAGCCACCATACCGGCCACATAATGAGATAGAGCGCAAGACCCCAGAGGGTGCCCAATGTAAGGTGACGCCGCATGCCAGGTGTGCGAGTCCAACCAGGATCGACCATGATGACACGAGCATTCATCGGCTTCTTGTCAGGGCGAACGTATGCGTTGAGGTGCTTCTGGAAAGCAACAGCGAAAGTCATAAGCGCAAGCTTTGACGTGGCGTAGACTCTGCTTGGTTCGAACTCGATCTGTCCGGCTTCGACCTTCGTTTTCTTCGGAGCAGGTTTGGAGTCGAAGTCTGGCATCTTTCCGGCCATGTACGCGCTGCATGTACCGAAGATAATTCGGACGTCTCGGTCTGGCGGCTGAGCGCGGAGTGCCGGACTAAGGATACTGAGGAGGTGGAAGTTGGCCATGTAGTTCAGGCCCCATGTAGACTCCAAACCGTCTTCAGTGATGGCTGCCTTGCCGCCCATGGGCGTCATCGTATTCGCGCACAGGATGATAGTGTCGAGACGGCGAGGCGGGGCATTATCGACCCATTTCGTTGCGAAGACTCGTATGCTATGAAGCGACGTGAGATCGACGTGTTCGGCGGTTATGAGCTCATTTCCAGTTTGCTCCCGTAGGTCTTCGATGTAGTCGACGAGAAAGGGGTCCGAGAGGGGTTGCTGGACGAGGAGTATAATCTGAGCACCGCGTGATGCGAGCCCTTTGACTACCTCAGCACCTATACCAGCTGTACCTCCCTGGCGGTTGTCAGTACGTCCAGATGATAGAGTATAGAACACCTACAGTGACCATGACCACTTTGGAGTGCATATTGCGCTCCGAGGTGTTGACGGCGCCATTGAAGTACCATTTGAGCAGGTACAGTACTCCAAAAACGGAGGCTACCTTTACTATGGGCCAGCCATAAGGTATCGAGTCCAACCCTTCTGTGAAGCCTTGGTGAAGGATTCCGATAGGCATGGTGGATGGCTGCTGGTTAGCTTCGGAAGGGGCTCAAGGTTCGGAACGAAGGTGCCACACGTGGCTATCGCCAAGCGGTCGCGTAGCGTCATCGCATGTGATTACGCGAAGTTCGATAACATGAGTTGACTTCACTTCACCATGAAATCTTTCTGCACTTGCCGCTGAGCTGCTGCGCCTCCTTCACCACAGGAACATGCCTTCAACTTCGCCGCCAAAATTGCACAGACGGAAAGCACGAATTTCGCTAACTTGACAAAGAAGCTGCGTATCCAAATACCGCAATGGCGCCCACTACGATGCCTCGACGCGATGAAATATCTAAAGAAGAGGATTCTCGCTATGACGATGACGATATATCTACGGAACCGTTTACCAACCACACTGCCTATGGACGTCGTTTGTGGCAGAAGCCTATTGCCTTCATTCCTGCTGCGCCAGAAGCCAAGCCTGCACCATCGAACGTAGGAGAAGGGCAGTCGATGGCACAAAAGTATTGGGCCATCGTGTTCCCGAATGGACAACCTGCGCCGGCGTCAAATGCATACCCGCTCTGTGGTGTCTGCAACAAGCCCGTGAATCTAGACGACGAGGACAGTGAACGCACCCACTACCTGAGCGGTGCACACCAAGCTGCTTTGCCTCGCGCACCTATACCATCGGCCATCGACCGCACAAGGATGGGGCTGAAGTACATGCAAAGCTATGGCTGGGACGTGGATGCTCGAAAGGGACTAGGTGCAGAGGGAAAGGGCATCCTGTTTCCGCTCGTGCCGAAAGAGAAGAGAGACAAGTTCGGACTGGGTATCGACAAAAAAGCCGAAGAGAGGAGGAAAATGTTGGTCACAGGCAGGGCAGCTGCGCAGCCAGGTGAGATCAAGCTAGATGCAGGCAAAATACAGAAGCTGGCCAAGGTGGAGAAGAAGAAGCACGACAAGTTGCAAAAGATGTTCTATGGCAACGATGATGTGGAGAAGTATCTCGGAGAGCTGGATCAATGATCGTCATACCAGACACACACCTTCTGCTCTTCAACTTAAATGGAATACACTTGCTCACATCACTTCTACAGTGGACATTAAGACAAGTGCTTCTCACATCACCAAATTATAGATTATCGTCAAGCTTCAACTACCACCATCTCTCTGTCGCCTAAGATCTGACCACATCCGTCAAGAATCATCAGGATCACAAATACCCCTCAATACCACCAATGCTAAACATTACAGCCGGAGCCATCAATATCCCCAATCCTCCTTCAAAGTCAAACAGGTATAATGCAAAATGCTCTCATGAGCCCCCGTAAGAATGACAACGTAGCGTCGTAAAAGAACGTTTGAGACCAGAAGCGCCGCCCGCTAAAGATGCCGAAGCTGCTAAAGTCGTTTCATAGCTATTTGGTCCGCACCGCATGCGCAACCATTGACTCGCGCGACAGGCGATCCCTATTACAAAGCCAACATGGCAACAAAGCCGGCGACACCGGCCAGACCAGCGCCGACAGCAGCCTTTGCGTGAGACGCAGCGCCAGTGGACTGGGGAACAGGGGATCCAGTCGCGGAGTGGTGCGCACTTTGGGTGCCATCGGCAGAAGACAGGGTGGCGGAGTGGACGGCAGAGATGGCAGTGCTGTTTGCGCCGGCGGTGGGCATGGCGCTGATAGAGCCGATGACGGCAGTCGAAGAGACGACAGCGACAGGCGTGGTAGTGGCCTCAGCGGTGGCAGGGTACAGCATTGGCAGGATGCTCTTGACATCCGCAGGCATCGATGCGTACCAGCCTGGGGGGTTGCCTGCAGCGAGCGCAGAGCTCATATCGGCCGCAAAGGCCGATGGCGAGGCAATGGCGGAGCTGCGTGCGTCGCTCGGCAGCGCAGTCGCGAGGACCATCAGGACCGACTTAGACTGCTCAGGGCTACATCATCGCTGTTAGTCGCAGTGCCCTTCGTTGCGCGTCGTATTTGTGGAGTGCGTGTGCGCGGCGTACCTGATGCTTGTCTGGGCACCAACGCCCACAGCCACCGCGGCCAACCCAGCAAGGAACGTGAGCTTCATCTCGTATAACGATCTTCCGTCTCTTGTAAACACTTAAAATGAATGTGGGGGAGCGAGCCTTCAGCACTTCCACGCGTTCGGTGGAGACGGGTAGGGCAGCAGCAACGAAAGAGCAAACAACGAGTGACTGAACTGAGATGAGAAAGGAGGCCTCTTTGGGGATCCCCGGGCTGTATATGAAACGGGGCGCTCAGGGCTCGCCAGCGGCACAAACAGTGTTCACGATGCCAGCCCTGGGGGCGGCTAACGGATCACTACAGGCTAACCACCAAAGGGGCCCAAGAGCGTGCTGCTCGCTCTGATTTAAAATTGCGGCGAGCAGACGCTCAAATGACAAGCCCGGGGGCTAGACATTGAATTACCCGCCTACTTGGGTGCGTTTCGCTGCACAATTGCATTGTTGTCCTCGTCAAGCTAGCTACATAATGCCGCTCAGGGGCTGTACACCACACCGCCAGCCTTGCACCCTCACCACCCACTCCCACACTCTGTTTCCGGCCCCAGAACATCTTGCGCGCAACCAAAGCACCCGCCATTCCCACCCATCCCGTGTCCTGAATCCTCCGTCCACAATACCAGTAAGCCTGCGAGTCGTGCTCATTAAACCAAAGCGCGGAGGTGCTTGACTAGCCCACCAATCAGCAATCCCCAATCCAGCTCTAGTGAGGGTCTTTTCATTTCCACTTTTTAAGCTCACGCACGCTCCCGAAAAGCGGCTGTCTCTAGGGGACCACAGACGGGCGCTGTTTCCTGCGAGCAATGGTCATATGCAGGATCAGCAGCCTTGCCGTGAGGTTTGCGTGCCGCTGAGTGGTCACACATGGGCGTCTGGGCAATTGCGCAATGAAGATGTATAGAGACCTTGTATTACTGGACCGGCTTAAGGCCCACCAGAGTATAGGAATCGATATTTTATGGATTCCTTAACTGACAGGCGATGCGTGCATATCGCAATTTACGATTCTGGTGCGATGGCATGGCGGTCGGGCGGTTAGCCCGCCCAGATTCGCCAACATCGTGGGATTGCTTTGCGTCTTTTCGGCAATTGGCGATATCGTGGAGTTTTCGTGCTTGGCTTCGAGGCGCCCAGATGGCACTCATGCTCAGCTTCATATAATACCTGCCGTGCTTGCCGTCTTGCGCCAGAAGCATTGAGACTCCCGTCGCATGCATCAAGTAATGCAAATGTATAGGCTTTCGACCATGATTCAGTCATTGTTATCTACACAGGCTATCGTTCCATCCATTTACAGCTAGTATTATCATTAAACTCGAGTCCGTCCAGATCGCAAAGTGTCCTCCCAGTGCAGCCGTAACAAGTGGCCGTCGTCGTAAGGACATGATCGTGACGCTCATTGAAGGCGGAAGGTATCATCTCTAAATGGGCATAAGTCGTCAGTGCCATCGTCGCCGTGTTGGCGGTGTCCAAGAAGAAGGAAAATCGTCAAAAGGAAACCACGTCTAGTACGCATCTACCGATGCCCTTCCCTCTATCGTTGCTGCCATGCCATCGGCCAAGCAGTGTTGTAAAGAGGGCGACTCTTCAAAAATAAGACTCAACCACGTTCTGTCCTCCGCGGACTGCCCATTCGACGATCTCCATGCCGTTCAGTCCACTGGCCCAGTAGCTCTTCTTGTGGCCCTGGAGGCAGTTGAACTTGCTGTAGGCGCCGTTTTTGAGAGGCTGGCTGTCAAAATGGGGGAAGTAGTCCCACTTCCTGAAGGCTTTGATATCGCTGTCCGTTACAGGCTGCGGTTTCTCTGTAGCATTTCGAGGATCCTTATTGATCTCAGACAAACTCTTTTGAAGTAGGCGGCGTGCAGCTTCCTCTGTCTGAAACTCGTATGGGCCCCAGGACCAAGCCACAGAAACGTTCGACTGCTGGTCAAGGCGCAAGACCGCAACAGGTTCGCCATCATTGGGCGGAGGAAGCGCTGGTGACGTGCTATTCGCGATGTACGAGACGCTGAAAGGAAGGTCAAACTCGACCGCCGACGAGTAGTATTGGATCGTCGAAACGTTGGCGAACACGTTGTACTCCTTTTCTGTTATGTCCAGACCAGCTCTCTCCAAATTCTCGATGTTTGGCGGAAATGCGAAGATGATGGAGCTGCACTCTTGCTTGCGCCATTCGTAGAAGTTCCCGCACGGCTCCGTGTACTTGATAACAGGGTTCTCTCCGGATCGATCGATACATCGCACTTCTGCGGACTTCTTGATTGGGGTCTTGCACAGCTGCGACGCAGCATACTCAACAAACATCTTGTGAAAGTCCATGTAATACACCTCATGCAGCCCAATGAATGCAGTCAGAATGTCCGGGGTGAAGTATTGCAAGATGTAGAGCTATGTCACGTGTAAGCATATGCATGCAACATCCCTGCATACTACATGCAGAAAAGGTGGATACTTACAGCTGGGACAATGTTGATGTCGCCGTATCCGTACAATGCTACTGGATTCACGAGTAGAATCGGCAGAGCTGTAAAGTTGTTTTGACGGAACCATTCGGATCCCGAGACAGTGAACTCATCTGGTGTGCCATTCTGCAAGTTGTCAGCCCACCGTTCTGGTGCTACCACTGACGCGTCTCTCGTCCTACCTTGTATGCCGGGACACTGTAAGGTCGGAAGCGTTGATTCCACAATGTCACATAACGCGGTATCTCGGCAGCAACAGCTGCCTGGAACTGCGGTATCAAGGATGGATTCGGCTGGATCGCGCCGTCCGTGTAGTTGTAGCGAAACATGTCGCGCGCGCCTGCGAGCGCGAACGGCGTGGACGTGACATTTGTCGTGCGCAAGATGTTGAGGGTTTCGGTGTAGGTTGCGTTCGAGAAAAAGGCGGCGCCGAGCGGGTGGAAGTTGCCTCTGAGTGGTGTGGTCAGCCGCGGTCGTGCGCTTCCGCTGTTGTGGAACACTTACTGCTCGTCATACCATGCCTGGCATTTGCCGCCAACTTCTTCTTGCTTGTCGAAAATCATGGCCTTGATGCCCTTCTCCTCTAGCTTACCTGCGGCAGACAAGCCTGATGGGCCTGCGCCAATGATGCATACTGGAGGCTTCTCATGACGAGGTTGGGGCAAAGCTACTGCTGTGAGGGAGAGTAGTGGAAGAAGTAGCGCCCAGGTTGATGTGCCCTTCATGGTGTGAGATGGTCAATTGAGTGTAAAAGAAATGTGGCAGAGTACCTGCAGCTTATAGTAGTCTCAGATCCTTTCACTTCAGCACACGGTACGGTGAGGTGAGGCCTTCGGCTGCACGGTGCGTTGGCAGCCACTTGAATTAGCAACGACGGGTTACCGCCTCAACACGCCAGGTCGTTTGAAGCATTGAGAGAAGCACGGAATCCTAACCGATGAGGTATAGCCGAACGATTTGCGGTCGTGCGTCGAAGCATTGTGCTTCTAGCATGACGTTGGGACCAGGTACGAGGGCATCGGCCGTTTGCTCCAACTTTACCCTAGAATGCTCCTGGTAGTCCAGGAAACGGTTATACAACAGCGATGCCCAAATTCCTTTGCTTCTGGCAGCTCCGCAACGCGTCTAAAGCAAGGGCAATGCACATGGCGTTGCAGCCGATAGCACTGCCACCATTGACTGGAGTGCATGATCCGGTACTGTACGATCGCTTTGCAGATGTCATGCTGCGTTTGCATTGCATGCGTAGCGCGTGCCCAGTCAGTTGGTGCCGAGGCCATCAGCCTTAAGCCCCCGCGCCACAATCGTGTTTGAGCTCTCCACACTCGCACCGAATGGCTGGTTCCTGACTCTTGAGAATTGCGCACCCCTACAATATTGCAGTGACATACAGCCTTCGAGCTCGAGACCGCCATGAAAGTCGTTTGGCGAGGCGCTGTGCTAGGAGCAGCCTTGCACCTGCGATTTGATTCAGGTTCTCTGATTCAGCCGGTCGTCATCCTGAGCTGAAGATCCGGCTGCGCTGGCCATCTGGCGAGCCTGACAACTCACCCGCTCGGCGAAGTGGCAGCGCAAAAGGCAAGCCCTGCGACGGCAGGAAAAAAAGGCGACAAGACCATGCCGCCTGAAACAACGAGGTTGGTGAATCAGGAAGAGAGCATGACGTCAGGACGCACAGACAAAAAAAGCACAGACTGAAACAGCAAACAAGAAGACCTGACAAAAAAGTAAGGGTCGCCGCACGATGCTCAGGCGTGACCACCATAGCATCCGACCATTCCAACGGCCCCTCGGGAAGTGACGATATTCCGGGAGATGAGATTCATGCCGCGGTGATCATTGTCGTCATCGAAGAGGCGCGAAAGCGACGTCGTGTCGTGTAAATTATGGCCAGGAGGTCGAAGAAAGATCGGCTGTGGCTCCAGTGCGCCTGCCCTTTTAGCCAGCATGTTACAATGTTACAACAAACCTCCGAGGGCAGCTGCGCTCTGCATTGCTCAGCTATGACTTGCATCAGAAAAATTTACAGCAAAGGAGAAGGAGATGAGACGACTTTGTGCATTGAAGCTATCGACTCGATTGCCTTGTCCGTAGACAAAGGCAAGCAGCGCTGTGCGTGCTACTGACCATAAGAAAAGTCGCTAAATGAGGAGAGTGCCACCCTTGGTATTCCCAATGCAAACGATTAAAGAGATAGTAATGATGCGTACATGTGTGACAGGAGGACGAGTGATCTTGCAACTCTACCGTCTAGAACACAAAACGTATGGGTTGTGAAAGAAACGAGGGACGAGAAAAGTGTCGCTCAATACATGTAGGTCTTTTGTTGTTCGATGTCCATCTCGTAACGACTCTTGTCGGTCGAGCCACTCATCGGTCGTTCAGATAGCGGGCTGCCGTATGGTATCGGAGCCGAAATGGTCGGTCGCGACGCAATGTCTGCACGAGGAGCCGCTGGTCTGCGGTTATCCATCTCGACTTGATCAGGAATAGGTGTGAACTTCTCCCTCCGTCGGCTGTGATCCGAGCCGTTGGCGTATTTCGAGTTCTGCACCCGGGCACGGGTACGGAACAACAGTGGCTTGAGAGCAGGTATGCAGCCACAGATGACACCAACATTTGTCTCAATGGCTGTCCAGATCCAGATGTTGTAACCCTCCCAGGTGGCATCGTATGTCTCAAAGAGTGTGAAGTATATCCAGTATGCGCGGAAGCTGCCTGCAACAACAATGACTCCTCCTACGGAGAAGAGGATAACCAGACCAATACGCTGACCCCATGGTAGCGAGAGACCAAAAAGGGTTGGAATTGGCAAAGCGTAGATCATGAAGTCAGTGACGACGTTCAGGATACTCTGCACCATCAAGGGGGGCCCTTCTGGGATGCAGTCTCGGTGGTCTGCGAGGAGGTTCCAGTAGCTGGAGATCGGTCTACCACACTTAGTCTTAGACAAACTAGCAGAGGCAGTGGAACTTACATGCATTGTACCCATAGTGCAACGAGGAAGACGACGAACGCAGCGAATACGAGACCAAAGGTACCCCAGACAAGCTTACGGAAGAGTGACTTCTCTGGTGCAACGCGGAAGTACGAAACGAGAATGGACATCTTCACGGTACTTGACGCAAGTACAAACAGCGTCTGACCGGCCAGCGAGGCCTATAACATCGTTAGAACGCCAGTTCAGTTGCACACGTCGCACAAGGTCGTACCTTTCTCCCCGTCGACAACTCGGGCATTTTCATGTCCCACACGTGCTTATCCCAGCCGTACATTTGTGTCGCCATAATCACCAGCACGGTGGTCCCTATGGAAAAAACCTATCGTTTGTTAGCATTGCCACACGGTGACCCCGACCCTTGGAACTTACCATCGCAACGACCATCAAGTAGTCATCCCACCAGCTCTTCTTCAGCCACCCTATCCGAACATACAACCTTAAACATACTATTATCATAGCGATGGGCAGCAGTGTAAGCTCCATAGCTATCAGTGCAGGTCCACGAGTAACAGGGTCGACGTAGTTCGGCTTCGGCCATGTTGCTATGACCTCAGGTGGTGCGGACCTCATAATGATCGAGAGGCAGGGGGACTGAGGCACAGAGAGGAGTGTGCTTCAATCGATGTCAGGGTCTGAGTGAAATCGAAGCATCACCGTCATGCAAAGCACGAGAGAGGCTGGACAGATATAATCAATTCGAGTCCAGGGTAACTCTGTACTCAATCCAGATTCAGCTACGCCGTACTAGGGTTGATCCACCCATCAATTCGCCATGGCTGAGGGGGCACTGCAGACAGGGCCTTTTGAGGTACTACTGGATCATTCGCATGGCAGCCATGGAGCGCACCGCTGCGGGTACTGGATGACAAGCCGCTCCGCCAGCAGGGGTCAAGGTACCTCAAAATTCGCCTTCAGCACGCGTGCGCCGTGACTTGCCAGTGCAAAATGGAAATCAGTCTTCTGGCCAGTACAACGCGAGTTGCGGTGGGTCCAAAGAGAGCCAGGTACAGGCAACTTCGTTGATGCCGAAGCTCGTTGGACAGAATGCTGACTTAGATTCATGCTGCGCTGGCCAATGAGGCTGTGTAGACAGGGTTGAGCTGAGGTCCGTTCCGCTTCGAGACGCCGGCCTCGCCTTCACGCGCAACGTGATTTGGGGAGCACCATATGAGCCGATACTCTGGTCACCTAAAAGAGGCGCGACCCAGATTATCCGTCTCCCTCAACAACAGAGCTATGTGGACACAGCGTAACGCGTCTGTCGCGTGCAAGAATCGTCAACACCTGGGTGCCTGGTCCCTTGTTTATTCGAGTTTGCCACTTCCAGCATAGCCAGCTCGGGAGGTCGGCCAATCAAAAGTGGGGCTTGACGATCCCCAGGGACTGGTTAACTTCGTGCAACGAGTTGCATCGCAGCATCGCTCTTCGATGTGATATCCACCCGAAACGGGAGACGCGATGGCGGAAACGGGTTATGGGGAAGCGCTGAAATTGTCCCCGCTATCCATGTGGCGACGCAATTTGACCAAGTCTCAGGCCCTTTCCATTCTCCACAGACCCTTTCTGTCCTCTGTGACGTCCCACCCGGCACAACTTGCCAATAGGTTGATATGAGCTTCAGCCTTTTTGCTCCACGGAAGCCATGTTTAGTGCGAGACGTCAGCTTCGATAGTCCTCGGACAATATCTGAGTAATTTTGACTTGCGCTTAAGCGCGACATAACTTCAGTGCACGCAGGTACCACCTATGACATCCCTCGGAAACAAAAAGCATCACACCACACAGGTCGTGTAAGCTGGACAAAAAAGGAAGTCAGCAGAAAAGAACTTGGCCTAAGACGCTACTCGACACTGACCACGCCGTTTTCCCCGCCTCAACGTGCTGACCGTTGGGACCGTACTTCTGCCCTGCAGTAGTGGGCTGACGCTCAGCCTGCGCCTACTTGCTTTTTGTTTACTTCCAAACACACCACGCGTTTGTGCCTCGGAAGAGTACCGATGTTTCCTGCTGGACTGCTCCCAGGAAGTGGGGACTGTATATGACTGCCGCACCACCACACTACCACACCGTCGCTGGTAGTACTGGGGTCAGCTTGTCGCTACCGATCTGGCGCAGGTCCAGATTTTGGGGGAATATCGCTTGCAATTAACCGACTGCTGCTGGTGTGATCATCGATTCCTTCACGTCCATCCTAGCGGCTCATGTTCCTATTGGGCGGCTAGGGTATCTCAACACACCCGGGAGGGCTAGGAACTTACGCGGTTCTTGAACATATCGGCGACATAATAAATGTGAACTCCAGACCATCACTGGATAGGTTTCGGCAATGCGAATCCTCCGGCTCTTACCCTCTATGCCGCTCAGTGATGTCATATGCAAGAGGGGGTTCTGTTGAACGAGTTGGGTCCCAAGTATCAAACCTGCAGTACCTTGCTAGATCCGATGATGCACTCGGTCCAACATAGGAAAAGCATTTTGATTGGAGTACTCCGAGCTTGACTGGCGCAGTCTAAGTATACAGAGGTTGGCTTTCTTATCACCGACTTCTTCCACGGCACCATGTGTCTTGTCAGAGCTTGCAAGATGCTGCAATCACTTCCTCGAGTATAATCTACCTCCACCATAGAAGACTCGGGTTTTCAACAATAGAGTCTTGAAGTACCTATTGCAGCCACGGTACTGGAAGGTTGCCGTGAGCTTCCCCTGCCCTAAATTTCCATCACATAACTAACAGTCAAATGAACACTGACTCGACAACGAAATTATGCTCCGAGTTGAGGAATAGCTAATCTAGCCAGTCTCAGTAGGAACGGGGCAAGACAAGATCTGCAGAGTTACTCATTCGCCTCACACATGCTGTGCTGACTGACTAACAGCAGCTACATTACTGGTAGCGGTCATCTCCTATTCTTCCTCATGCACTCACAATGACTGCAATGAGCGAACAACGCAAGTTACTCATCTCAATTCATAGATCCAATCCTGATTCCATGCACAATTCAGTGGTGAACATATAGCACCAGTCTCTACCCAAATTGCTCCACGAACGAACATGAGTGGACTATCAGAACGCCTCTGGTATCCCCTACTTACCAAGACCCGGCGGCTAGCATCCAGCCCTTCCCAATACAATTGTTCTCATCATTGCCCTAATATTACTTGGTGGAGCCGCGCAGAATACAGATCCGCGCGCCCCCGACTTCATTGCCACCAGTCTCCCCCTTTTCGCATCAAGCACATACACCCTTGCACTTCTCACTCCACGCTCCAGACAGGATCCAGATCTCTCTCCCCTCTCAATTTCCGTCCCACTCCCTACACCTCATTATCCAATCCTCTCTCGCCACCTCATCCACCTCTCGCCATCCAATGTGCAGCGCCGGGTTCCTGGCAGAGAAGTCGCTGTAGCTACTAAGTCGCTCTCATTCGGTAAACACAGCTGGTGATGCGAATCACGACGCGGTGGATTGACGTTGTGTGGGGGGTCAGATGGGCGAGGTCGTGCGAGCTTTGCATGCGAGACATGCGATGCGATGGACTTGCGGGGCCGATGCCGATGGGAAGTAGTGAGATCGATAGATGGCGAGTAGGTAGGGTCAGCAGGGGCTGTTTGTGAGAGGGCGCCTTGAAGAGGGGACCTGTGGTGAGTAGAGTCTGGTGATAACTGAGGTCCTGTTGTGTGAGTCGAGTTGTTCTGCGCTTATACACAGCTTCGAAGTGTGCGTCAGCAATCTTTCGGGGGTTACATACATGTGTTAGATGTTCCACTTGCACGACTGGACTATTGTCGATATGCAGTCTGCGTTCTCTGCGTTCGGCGGCGTGGGTCTGACGGTGGTACAGTCGCGTGCTGACATGACACAGCAAGCAGTTCCCGATTGAGACATGTATGCACTAGCTAGTTGACCCGTGGTACTAGAAAATTGTATGTTCTCTTGAATTCTCTGGCCAGCAGGAGAAAGCCAACAAATGTTTCTATTTTTTCTACATGGAATTTCGCACCTCAGAACTAACCGAAGCCCCCCTTTTATTTTTGAATTCGTCACGGGGCGGCTCTTTATTTGGAGCAAAGATGTTGGTCAATGAGCATGATTGTGGAAGATTGCTTTCTAGCCATGATACTTCACTGATAGTTGTAGCGACTTGGTTACTGTAAAAGTCAAACGAATAACAGCGAAACCTTTCCCGAGCCTTGATTACTTCCCGTTGCTCACATCTACCGCACGAAAAGTATTTGAGGGAACACCTAAGCTCAAAGGTTTTCTTTCCAAGCCCAGCGTCAAGCCGATGTAGGATCCCACAGCATGAAAAGAAATTTACGGTTGCGCTAGAGTCCAGTATCTTGGGATATAAACAACATTTTCATCTGAACTTTCATCAAATCACTGAAATGGTGAGGTGGCCGAGTTGGTTATGGCGCCAGGTTAAGGTCCTTCTCCTTAGCATCTGCTGAGCAATCAGCTTCCTGGTCACGAAAGTGGCGCGGGTTCGAGTCCCGTCCTCATCAGCATTCGTTCGGCGAGAGTCGAGCACCCCAGGATATCTTTTTTTGCTCTGTTATGGTGGTAGGGTGATGGGGGGTGTAGGGCTAAGCGAGGCCGAGGTTCCGCCGGGCTATATATCGGATCTGTGATATCACGTGCCGTGCTTTCGTAACTCCCGATGTCATCAAAGGAGATTTGGAATGTATCCAAGGATGATCTTGCATAAGCTACACTCTGTCTTTTTGCAACGCCGGCCCGAGTATCTACATCCTAGTCGTCACTACCCGTAGTGCATTCATCACATTGACAGTCATCTGTGTACTGCCCATGTGCGAAAGGGTGAAGGCTTCGCTGTCCAGCGTGGCAGCTGCAGTCGTCGACCTCCTTCTCACAGCTACATTTGATGATGGTGATGTCTACATCCCACCGCTGTGAATTCGACTCTTTGTTCCAACATTGCCTAGCCTGCATTTGGTACAGCATGTGGTCAGAATCTGCCATCTGGGCGTAGTCGTTGGCAAGTTCCCATCCGTGCTGTTGTGTGTCGATTTCTTCTGCCCACTTCCTATTACGTGCCATCGGGTCTAGGATTTTGAAGAACCCTAACTTCGGAAAGTCCCTATGGCTTCCGACCACAACCGTGACAGCATAATCTCCATCTTTTGTCATTAGATCAAAACCAGCAGCCTCTCTCCCTTTCCAAAGACGAAACTTCCGAAAACGATCTCTGTGGCATTGGGTTCGATCTTGAAGGTCCAAGTGGCTGGTCTGATAAGGGAGGACCCTTGTCTGTGTGGTAAACCGGTTCGAGATTGCAATATCGTGGACGTAGTATGGTGATTCGCTCAAGATACTTCTGATGCCAATGCCGACATCGTAGGGAACGTCAGTTGTCCGGTACTTCTTCCGAACTGGGTCAATCGATAAGTACATCCTAGCCATCTCAGCTTCTTCCACGTCCTTTTCAGATACGTAATCCAGTTGTGTCTCCTCGTTCCTCACATAGACTCCATTGCTGAGTTTCCTTAACTCGACTCCGACGGGACGACCTGACCCATCCTCGCAATTAAGGATCACAGTCACGACCGCTTTGTCCTTTGGTATACACGGCAAGCTAATTCGTAATCCAACGCTGGTAATTTCGTGCGTCATTACGCCACGCATACGTTGCATTGTTGACGATCGTATGTCTGGCGTACTATCAAACTGACGAGGTGAAGGAGCCAGAACTGGACCTCGAGGGTCGTAGCAACTCCATTTACTTCTCCAGGCAAGGATACTGTGGTCGTTACTTTGAGTTAAGAGTTCTCTCTGGAGGCGGTAGAAGGCATGTTCGCCTTCTCCATAAAGCATTGGCATATTGACCTCAACCAGGCCTAACAGGCAATATGCTATGTCTTCTACTCTCGTTGTTTTTCTGTACGCAGCCCAGCGGAATTTGGTCGCAATGTTCGCAGATTTGATCGAGTCCCTTTCCAAGAAATACTGTTGCTCTATCCCCGTCGCAGTCTGTATTTGTTGAGCCATCCTTCTCTTTCTACCAATCGATTTCCAAGCCTCGTCGTAGAACTCTACAATGGCCGGAGCAAGTAGTTCCTGAAGTGTCCAGCCTCTGGTGAACCAACGTGACTTCTCAAACTCCTGCTTCCAGTCACGTTTGGTCGAAACATCTGATAGGTAAGCATAGCATATTGCAGCCTCCCAATACCATTTGTACATCGAGTTGATGGCTTCAGATAGCTCTGAACTGCTCCGCTTGTCAATACAGCATGTATCGACCCAAGCCCATTGGTATCCATCTCTTCTTGCTAGATCACAGCAACCAACGATTTTAGCAAAACCAGCCATACTCGCAACATCAGGTCTGTTGATGTCATCGAAGGTGACCTCTTCATCTCCCCAGGTGTGTGACAAAATGACATATTCGGGTATTTGCTCAAAAAAAGCGCTGAGCTTGTGAGTAGTTGTATCCAAGAGCCACATCGGAAGTGTCGGGTATGATGAAGAGTAAGGGTAGAGGCTCGGGAGCGAAATTGGAAATCCGCGCGCCTCTAAGTACGCGACTTGCTAACGCACCCTCTGCACCAGCACCTGAAGGCAACCAATCAATGATTATCTGTCAAAACCTCACGCCACAAAATACCCGCATTCCCGGCTCAGAGTGATTTCGCCGCCTACGAAGTACCAGGGCACTGCAGCATATCCAACAGCCCCATGGAGTTGATTCAGCAATAATACGGGTTTGACTTGACTTAGGTGCGCAAAGTCCATGATCTGTTCGACAGTAACCGAGCCATTCCAACGGTCGTATAGTATGGGGACCAAGAATGATCTACACACATCCTTTTCAAAGCCTTGTTGTCCTGCGTCTGGCGCTCTACTAGCACTCTTTTTCTTTTTGATACAGCTTCTTTTGCCTTGACAGTTCAGGTATAACTGACCAATATTCACCGGTTGTGCATATTGCTCTGGTGACTTGTTCTGGAGTGCGGCGATCGAAATGCAATAGGTTATGTGACAGATTGCAAAAAGCAATATAGCCGCCCCTCTACAGCAGTGCTCATTGGCTATTAGCAGAGATCATGTAAAACACTGACAAATCATCTGGCAGGGCTTGTAGCAAGGCTAGAAGCCATTCTCAGCGCACAAATTGCCTCGTCAACTGTGGTTGAATGTTCTGCGCAAGGCATTCATCCTTTAAGATGGTATTGGAGTCGTCTCCTCGATCATGATGAGTCTACGCTGACTTCCTCTACCTCGGCAGAAACAGGTACTCATAGGATCGTAGACGGCGTTTCCGGTACCGAAAATTATACCAGTGCCAAATCCGGCTCCTGCCGTAGCTTCCAGCGTGGATCCAAACATTCGAGCCTGGAATGCATAAGAAGGAAGGAGCACACGACTTCTTCTCAGCAACTCCCCAGCTCCATATCGACCTACCCAAAAATCATCATGGCCCCCAACAACAATAAGAACCCAGAACCTGAGGGACAGATGTCCCGAACATCACCACCACACCCATCACCACCAACGAATACCTTCACTTCACAACTCATTGATAATCACGACAACTCCAGTTATAATCCAGAAAATATGCCACTTCTATGCCTGCCCCTAAAGCCGTTACTTCTCTGATTGTTATGCTCTCTCCAAGTTGATTTTATCAAAATTGCCGAGTAGCCACTCGGAGTGCTGTAGAGTTGACTCGGCTATTCCCATCTCGAGCCTCACAGTCTGTGCACGGGAAAATAGTAGGCATAGATCAGAATCACGAAATCATCCTCACAAGAACACAAAGTTCTAAACTTAAATTTTACATTACGCAGACGATACTCTTTGTCCGCTTCGCACCTTCCCACCTAACCGATCTAGAGAGGAGTTGGTATAACTTGGGTATTTTACAGAACAGAACCCTAGCTCACGAAGAAAGCAATAATCATCGCGTCGCGCAAGTATGCGTATGTATATTATAACCCACAGAAACCACCAACCGTCAATATACAGCAGCACCCCGCAGATCACAACAGCCGTAGCCGCTGCAAGTCCCCAAGACGCCTGTTCCTCCACCCTAGGTATCTCGCTCGTAAAACATGGACAGACAGACAAAACGCCGCGCTTGTGGAAAAGAACAAGCGATTTTGAAAAAGATAATGTAGAATGTTGGGTGCCCAGCCAAACACCGTGGGAGGGTTGGGGGCGATTTCGAAAGTTTCTTTTGGTCGTTACGCAGGAAATGGAATAAAAGGTGTATGTTCTGAACCCAGAGACGGGATGACCGTCCAGCGAAAGAAATGAAGACACATCGACAGATCGCGATGCAAGTAGCTTAGATAGCCATCTCAGCAGGCTGCCTGCCGCCACCGACGAGCTCGAGGATCTTGCCCGCGACGGCAGCAGGATAGCCACGCGAGAGACCCTCATTGACGACTGCCATAGCAGCAGCACGATCCTCGACAGCCATGTAGGCGCGCGTCATAGCCTCGTAGGTGCTAGGCTCGCGCCTTGACTCTGGGACAGACTCGTAGATGGCTTTCGCCTTCTCGATGTTCTGGGCCAGAGCCCAGCCGTGAATGAGACTGTTGGCGATGTAAGGAGTCATCTCGACACGGCGAGCCTTCATGTCTGCGAGCACAGCTTCGGTATCGGCGATCTGGTGGTTGGCCACCATGGATTCGAAGAGTGCTTGGTACAGACACGCTTGAGGGCGGATGCGGACATCGGAGAGCACGGAGTCGAACAGGCGGCGGGCGCCCTCCATGTCGTGTGCAACGCAGCCCTTGGCGTGGATGAGAGAAGAGTAGTGGACTGCCTCTGGGACGGCACCGGTGGTGCGAACCTGCTCGAGCACAGACTCAGCGGCGTCCATGTCGACGGGCTCAAGGGTGGCGTAGGTGTCAATAAGAAGCTTGTAGGTGTGCGTCGTAGGTTCGATGCGCTTAGAGCGCATGCGCTCGTAGTAGGCCAAGACCTTGCTGCGGTCGCGCTTGGTCGTCAAGAAGAATTGCATCATGCTGTGATAAGGCGCAGGGCGAGGCTTGTAGTTGGGCATGCTCTCCATCTCCTCGAAAAGCTCCTCAGCAAACTTCTCGTCACTGACACGGCAAAGGGCATTGACGATAGTACCGTATGTCACAGACGTAGGTCGAATACCAAGGCTGCGCATCTCCGAGAAGTAGAAAAGGCAGTCATCGATGCGACGAGCCTTTCCAAGCTTGCCAATAAGAGCGTTGTAGAGGAAGGAGGAAGGCCCAACACCTTCAGCCTTGGCGCGCAGGAAGATCTTCACAGCCTCAGTGGCCTCGTCGAAGGTCTTGGTGGACTCCTTGAGGGTAGTGATGTACAGACCGAAGGTGTTGGCTGTCGGCGCAGCGCCCATGTCGAGCAGATCCTGGTGATAACGGCCAGCAAGGTCGCGCTGACCGCAGGTAAGACAAGCCGCAACCATAGCATCAAGGATGGTCACCCAACCGTAGCGCACGATACGGTACTGGGGTACAAGTGGAACATCCTGCTTGGCAAGGTTGAGGATGTCATGAGCCAGTGTCAGGCGATCCTCCTTCGCAGCGGCGGTGATGAGCTTAGCATACGTGAAGAACCTGGGGTGGCGGCCCGCTCGACGCATGTTCTTAAACTTCATCAGGGCCTCGTTGAGGTGGGACGCGGTGCGGCCATGGGTCTTCTCGAGCAGCTCCGTGATGGCGACAGAGCCCTTGTTGTCGGTGGACGCAGCATATGGGTCGTACTGGTCCTCGAAAGTGGGCACTACAGGTGTGACCGGTGCAGGTGCAGGGTAGGCCGCAAAAGGAGCAGGAGAGTACATAGACTCAGGTGCTGGGTGCTTGTAGCTGTACCATCGGTGCTGGAGATCGCCACGATCAAGGGCGGCAAGCGCTTTCTCAACCAGACCTGAGGTGGTCTTGTTGACGGGCGTGCCAACAGAGGTGATGACCTCGAGAAGATGAGCGAACCGAGCAGCATGAGCAGCGTCGACTTCGGCACTCTGGAGAATGATTCCAGATTGGACCTGCATCAGAAGCGTGACGTCGTCGAAGTTGAGTTGAGCGATGGCCTCAGGTCCCATTCCAGATAATAAATGGTGAGCAACTGGGGTGACTAGGCCACCGTTCTCAATCATCGTCCACATCAGCTCCATGCTGGCCCGCGGCGGAAGGAAGATGCCACGCTTCATCATGAACTGACCCATAACCTCAATAGCCTCGTCGATGTGCTCGACGACCTCCATCTTCGCCTGAGATCCTGAAACTGTGTCGCGAATGCGGTCAAACATCTGGCGGCCCTGACGGAGGCCGCGCTCGGCTTGACCGCTGCCGATGAGAGCAATGCCGTGCATGGCAGTGGGCTCAATAAAATCGGGCTTGGTAGGCGAGAGCTCGAGCATTCTCCAGAAGATCTCAGCAGCCTCAATGTTTCCATTGCGGGTGTGCATGGCGCCCATAGCCATGGCCGGCCGGGCAAGATCAACCTCTGCGGGAATTGCATCGAAAGCATCGGTAGCAACATCCATAACATCGCGATCCGCAGCCTTGATGCAGATAGCGGCCATAGCAATGTGCTGTGCCTGAGGGCTCAAAGACTCGGTGGCGTATTGGTAGGCTACCTTGAAGGAGCCATTGTTCAACCACGTTGGCAGCAGAGCCTTCAGGCCGACGATGTCGCGTAGGACTGTTATGTCCTCAGGCTCAGTAAGAGCGGCCTCGACCTTGGCTAAGAACTTCTGACCACCTTCCATACGGTCGCAGCTAGCATAAGCCTTGATCAGGGCAGCGTACACGTCCTTGTCCTTTCGGACGACGTGCACGTTACCATTGTCGCCGGCTACTGCGAGAGCCTTGTATTCATCAAAGCACTCAACAGCACTCCTCAGGTCGCCCGACTTTCCGAAAGCGTGAATCATAGGCACAAACATATCGGCAGCTGGTGTCACCTTACGCGACTCCATGTGCGAATAAATGCGCACCATGTCATCTACGCGCTCGCCCTCAGCACAAGCTGTGACAAGCAGACGATAGGTCTTCTCGGAGAATTTCTGGCCAGCCTCGACCTTGATAGCTGCATCGAACAGCTTGACAGCTACAGAAAGGGAACCATCTTCGGTAAGAATGGCATAATCGGTTTCGTTCGACTGCAGCATGAACTTGCCCTCCTCTTCCAGACCACCGTAACGCAGACGCTTCTCTTCGTACATCTGGCTCATCGACACAACTTCGAGCGATCGTATCGAAAGAAGCTCAAGGAGGGCTGTGTAGGTTGCCGTATCAGGGGCAACACGTCGACGGAGCATGTCCGAGTAGACGTCGAGTGCCTTGGGGACAACCTGGTGTCTTGGGCGCGGGAGGTTGATTGCAGCAGACAGTAGATAGTTGTAAGCGGTAGCAGATGGCTTGACTCCATCGAGCAGCATGGACTCGAAAACAGCTGGGATCTCAGCATACTTGCGGTTCGCGGCAAGATGCTCGAGCTGGGCTGTGTACTCCTCAATCTCGTCGAACGGGCTGGGAAGCAGTGAAGAAGGTGGGGTGTAGCTGCCGCTCAACGAGTTTGCCGGGTCGGATACCTGAGCAGGCGTTGCGGATCGTGTCTCCTGGATTGGGGATAACTGCGTCTCGGCCTCCTTGATCGCCTCATTCACCGCCTTGATCTTCAGCGCCTCTTGTGCTATCGCCTCATCAACCTGCGCGAGCGCGATCTCCTCAGCCTGCTCATCACCAACAGCCTTCTTGAAATCTTCCACCTGACTCGTGCTGTATGCGCGATTAACCACAGCACGAGCAGGGGTGGGCTCTAATGCCTCTTCAACCGCCACTCCCTTCTCTTTCGCCTCGGCAGCTTCCTTCGATGCATGCTGGGGATCGTATTCGATAAGCTTACGGAACTGGTACTGCGACCATTCCTTGTTCTCGGTCTTCTGCGTCTTCTGCCATGCTGTGTAGTAGGCGGCGAGACCGGAATCCTGGTGCTCGTGTGCGCGGGCGCTGTCGAGCGCCTTTATCGCGCTCGTGGTAGAATTGGAAGCGAAAGCATACTGTTGCTTATGCCCTTTGCGGAATCGGTCGTGCTGAAGTGTGGCGAGGGGGTTGTTCTGAGAGACACCAGCGACTACGGACTGAGCGTAACCGTGTGTGAAGCCTTTCGCAAGACTCGTACGCGCGAGGGAGAAGCTCTTAAAGACCATTTAGGAAATGGAACAACCCTTCAAATGGGAAGGGCGAGACTGGTTAGAGTCAGTACATGTGATTGAAACGTGAGGTCAGCAGCGAAGGTATCGCAATGGGCGTTCAAGCACGATACAGAAGCAGCCAAATTCCTGACTAGGCAACAATGTATCGCTCGCGTGCCCATTCCATACGATCGCAGTTATCTCACGAATACTTCCAGAGAGACGTACTAGTATCCTCAAGATCGCCCGGCGATGTTGCAGGTTCATCTGACGGTGGCCGCCAAACAAACGCGCTTCAGAGAGATTTTAAGGAGCGATGTTGTGTGGGGATCTGGGTAAAGCTCACTCGCTTTACTGCAGACCTGTGTCGAGTATGTCGACAACAACGAATTGATTGGGTGTAATGAAGTAGCAAGTAACGACAGGCTTGCTGCAGCCAGAACGAAGTAATATCAGCCACGAAGGCAATTCACTAGCGGGAGTCACAGACAAAAGTCGAAGATTCGAGCACTCAGATCGTACTCGTCATGGGAGGATGAGAAAGGCCGACGCGACTTGCGCTAATCTCCCTAACTTTTCTCGTGCAGTAGTGCGCTGTACCGTGTCCGGTCAAGCGGATTCTGTGGCTCAGCTCGAACGAACAAATCCAGCCCGTCACGGGGAGGTTAAGACGGGCTCCGGGCGAATCGGAGCGGCTGCCATGTCAAAGTCGGTGGCGGCATCTTTGCTGTCACCGAGCCCGTCGACCTCTTCTGGGTGAGTCAGTCGCGCGACGAGAAAGTAACGGCAGCGTAACGGCATTGTACGGCAGCGCCCCGCCCCAGCCTTACACACAAGCGGAAAGGAAGCAGAACGGGGCAGCACCTGACGCGCAAAGTCCTTGCAGAGCCCCTAACGCCGGGGTGCGAGGAATGCGACGGGTGTCGAATCTTGCTGCCTGGGAAAAATGAGCGCAATGCACGTGATTATTACAAAAGCATGGTCGTGATGTTTGAAGGATGCAGATCGCAGGCCAGGGGTAGCTTGTCTTTTGTCGGTGAGGGCTTCAGCTGCAGGTCGTTTTGGCTGCATCTGCTTCGTGGCCAACAGATGCGCGACCCACAATGGAGCGCACTCGTCTGCGATTACACTCTTCGCACAGATCACCGTCACCACAACAATCAGACCCCCTCGTTCCGCGCCCATCCTTCCTCGAATCACCGTTCTTACCAAGCAAAAAGCGCCCACATTTCACTTCCACATGAGTGCTGAATCCAATGCCTCCCGTACGGAGGCGCCGTTGACCCCAACCGCTGTCTCCTGTCCGGCGAAGGTGCTAGTTGCTGGAGGTTATCTCGTGCTCGACCGTAACTACACAGGCCTGGTGTTTGGCTTGGATGCACGAATTCATTGCGTTGTCGAGCCGATTAAATCGACTTCTGGTGTTACCATCAGTGAGATTGTTGTGAAGAGCCCGCAGTTCCGTGATGCCATCTGGGAGTATGGGTACCGGGCAAAGGAGAATGACAGCGGTATGACCGTACACACATTGAGCGTGTAAGTACTCGATGTTGTTCCATGCACTTCAATTGTTTGCATATTCCTTTGGTATCATGACGTTACCTCTCTTTACGCGTGTCCTACATTTCCTTCCTAATACGGCGAGCGCCCGGCCAGTCTGTCCAATCACACCAGTTTGGACTACCAAGGTTGTTGTGAGCTCGAAATGCACTTCTGGATGAAGATTGAATTGGATGTCTGTATTGATTGTTGCATACTCTCGTTCAATTGACCGCTGTACGGGGACACCATGACCGTGCATCATGTCGACATGTACGCCGAGTATCAGGAAGAGCATGGTGACCACCACGTCGATTGAGCCCGTCAATGGTACCGAAACAGCCTTACGGCCTCTATTCATCACGCATCTTTTCTTTTCTTAGCGACTGATTTCTCTGACACGCTTTCTTTCTGTCTCTCATGGAGTAACACTCTTCTGCTCGCGATGACTTCCATACATGCACTCTTCAAACCAACCTTTGAACCTACAGACTAACTTTCAACAGTGGCCACAACCAAGTCATCTCCCGCAACCCCTTCATCGAAACAGCCCTCACCTACGCCCTAACCTACATCTGGAGCCTCACACCCAACCGCATCCTCGCCCCAGCCTCCATCCGCATCCTCGCCGACCAAGCATACTACTCCAACCCAGGAACCTCCAAATCCGCCTCCTCCCGCTTCCTGGACTTCGGCGTCTCCCTCAAAGAAGCCCACAAAACTGGTCTCGGCTCCTCCGCCGCACTCGTAACCTCCTTCACCGGCGCAGTCCTCTCCTTCTACCTCCCCACCTCCCTCTTCGACATCTCCTCTCCACGAGGCCAAACCATCCTCCACAACCTCGCCCAAGCCTCTCACTCCCACGCCCAAGGCAAGGTCGGCTCGGGCTTCGACATCGCCTCCGCCGTCTTCGGCTCCTGCCTGTACAAGCGCTTCTCGCCCTCGCTCCTCAGCGACCTCCCCGCCCCCGGCCAAGCGAACTTCGGCTCGCGCCTCCGCACCCTCGTCGAAGGAACCTGGGACACGGAGATCGCGCAAGCCGCTATCAAAATGCCCTCGGGCCTCCGCCTCGTCATGTGCGATGTGGACTGCGGCTCCGAGACGCCAGGGATGGTGAAGAAGGTGCTCGCATGGCGCGAGGCGAACAAGACAGAAGCTGAGGGTATCTGGCAGCGCCTGCAAGGCGGGAACGAGGCGCTTGCAAAGGAGCTGACCCGGCTTGCGGAGGAAGGCGCAGAGGAGCCCGATGGCGCAGGCCGCTATGCGAAGCTCTCCGTCATCATCGAGGAGAACCGCGTCGCGATCAGGGATATGGGTGTGCAGAGTGGCGTCCCCATTGAGCCGCCGCAGCAGACTGCGTTGTTGGACTACTGCACGAAGATTGAGGGTGTGGTTGGCGGTGTTGTGCCTGGTGCGGGTGGGTTCGACGCTATTGTCTTGTTGGTTGAGAATGATGAGGATGTTTTGAGCGGATTGAGGCAGAAGTTGAGCGAGTACAAGCCTGACGATGTTGTTGCTGAGGGTCCTAAGATCGGGAGAGTGGGGACTGTGGATGTCAGGGAGGAGATGGTGGGTGTCAAGCGGGAGGAGCTAGGCTTGTACAAGGAGTGGACCGACTGAGGTCATTTGGATGGATGGGATTGGAGGTAGCAAATGGGAAAAGTGTATTGGAGCATTCTGGACCAAGGCAGAATCTCGGTCGTGCAGACTCAAGTATATGTCAGTGGCGTACTTTGAAGGACGATACTCCTACTTCTCGCTATAGCCCTGCATATGTGCTAGACTCAAATATCATAATCAATTGCGATAGTTCTGCTCACATGTCAGGGATAAAATTCAGGCAGCCTTCATGATCCAAGTTTATTCGGGCGGGTAAGTTGATCTTTGCTGATGTGAATTGTGAATGCAAAACACGTAATTTCAACGGCTTTAAAGTTTAGTAATAATCAAGTCAGAACTGCCATGGCTCGAACGCAAGTTTCTTGTTTGCAGCATTGAACGCGTAGGCTGAGCGGACAGGGTCGAATGAAGACCGGGTATACCATCGATTCAGTTCTGTCATACTTCGTCACAGACGATTCCATTCATTGTCTGAACTTTTTGATTCATATTGATCTTGACATGGACGCCCCCATTCCCGTTGAAGATCGCTCCGTCCATCCCTGACCTGCCACATCACCGCCCCTGCCCCTGGTAGATGGTGACTAAAGGTACATTGGTGTGCGGCTAGCTGGAAAAGCCCCGGCAATGCAATGCTTCGTGATAGACAAATGAAGAAAGGAAAACACCACCGCTAAGCACATTTATGCCTTGACGGCGTACTTGCGCTGAGGGAAGTGGATGTTCTTCTTCTTCTGCTTCTCGGTGACGAGCGACGACTCGTGCTTGGTGAGCCTTCGGCGGATGGCACGGGTCTGCTTGGATCGGAGGTCGAGGGGAAGGTACCTGCACGCGGTTAGCGGACTGGGTGCGCGGTGATTTCCGGGCTAGACGCACTTCTTGCCCTTGTAGAAGAGCCTCAGCTGGGCGCGCTGGTTGGCGTTGATGACGGTCAGGACCTTAGCGATACCCTTGCGGACATCATGGATGCGGGTGAGCTTGGTGGACGAGCCGCCGGCGACCTTGGCAGTCCTGAGCTGGATCAACTCCCTTGTGAGCCTGTCAGCATCGTGTCCTGTGGTGTGCGGAGGCGGGCGCTGCGACATACGACTTGAGCTCAGAGAGCTGGGTAGCAAGGTCGTCCTTGGACTTGTTCCAGAGCTGGGCGGTCTTCTGCGACGGTTGTAAGTATACGGACGAGCGATGCGGATGATGCGTGCGAGCGAGCGGGTGTACGTACGACCTTGGACTGAGACTGCAGCGGCACGTTAGCAGAGGTTCTTCAATTCGACATGCTGCGACAGCAAATTTGCGACACGCCCGGCGGGGAGGAGCCATTGCAGCGCCCCTCCCTCCCTCCATTCCATCATTCCTCGCAGAGCGTGTGCCGGGCGTCGTCCAGAAATCGAGAGCGTCCACGTACCATTTTGACTGTTCCGTTAGTATGACCGGGTGTTGTTGATGGGGTCTCGCGTGTCTTCAATCTTGAGAGTCGCTTGGAATTTCGTGCGGCAGGAGCGAAGTGTGCCCTTGGCAGAGCGTAGTCCTGACCGGGTTAGCGCAAAACTAAGGCAGCCGCGGCCGGTCCTGCCCTGACCTTATGATGCCAGAACACCAAGACGGCTGTTGCATGCCGACTGCTGCACTTGAAACAACAGACCCTTTCGAATAATTGCATGTTTTGAGCGACGCGTGCGCGGCTACTGACTGCATCTTCGACCACCCAACATCGCTCCTCAACCTCGCACACCACTCTCTAGCATCACCGCACGGCAACCGGAGAAGCAAATACAGGCAGCTTCCGACGCAGCACCATGACTTCTACAGGCGGAGGATGGGCGCAAGTGCGCCAACAAGTGCGCGCCCTCGAACAGCAGGTAGGAAGTTTGCATCCTCTAATAGCACGCTGCTAATTCATCCACCAGACAGAGACGCTCTTTCACACATATTCGCAGTTCGCTGCAGCGCCAAACATCCCCCAAAAGCCCTCCGAAGATGAGCTGAAGACCGAATCGAATCTGCAAGAACTGCTGGAGAAGAGGGAAGCACTCGTAGGCCAGCTGACGAGGCTTCTGGATTCGGAGGCATCCTCATCTGCTGTCAAATTGAACAACCTTGCCCGTCACCGCGAGATCCTATCAGACCATCGTCGTGAGCTTTCTCGAATCAAGTCCACCATCTCAGATGCACGCAACCGAGCCAATCTGCTCTCCAACGTCAGGGACGACATCGACCAGTACCGCTCAGCAAACCCAGAAGCAGACTACATGCTGGATGAACGAAGCCGCATCGATAACTCGCACAATGTCGCCGACTCGGTACTCAGCCAAGCCTACGCAGTCAATGAGAACTTCAGAATGCAGAGGGAGACGTTGACAAGCATTCAGAGAAGGATAGTGGGCGCTGCAAGTCAAGTGCCAGGCATGAATAGCTTGATGGCAAAGATTGGGTCGAAAAAGCGAAGAGATGGTATCATTCTAGGAAGCTTCATCGCGTTCTGCTTTCTGATGCTGCTGTGGTTCTGGTAACCGTCAGAGCTGATATGACTTTGATTGGCGTTCGAGCGGCGTGGATATCCAAGGTTCGTTGCGCACGATATGCGCCAGGCATGCAAGCCTTTATAATGAGAAGGCATTTAGCCTATGATGTACAACTATGTTTTACAGCTCCTGAGAGCAACTCACTGTCCTCCAAAAAGTCTTCTTACGCGGAAGCCTTCCTGGTCTCCACCAATTTCCTAAAGCCCTTGTTCATATCTTCCATCTCTGTGCCCTCAGCATCACCGCTCCCTGCCCATCGAATCCTGCACTCCTCGTCTACAACGTAAACATATCCCACCCTGCCGTTCAGCAGTCCAATCGTTTCACGGATCTTCTCGCTAACCCCCTTCCGCACAACAAAGTATCTTCCCCACTCCTCTTGACTCCTCTTGGCCTTCAACTGCCACTTGAACAATGCGATTATCCACGCCTTCATGCTGTTCTCCTCGATGTTGATATCAACCATTTGAGCGACGTCGCCGTGCTCTTTTAGAATCTCCTGTAGTTCGGGGTTCTCCTTCTTCCCTGTGAAGCTCCTCGCCTGGGTTTCACCCCACTGGCTGCTGTACACATTGACCACACTGACCCTGCCCTGCAGTACGTGCGTGGTATCCGCAGAGGACTCGCTCAGCGTCTCGCCGTGGAAGTTGGGAAAGTACAACGCCGCTTCCGCCTTGAAGATGCGCGGATTCGCCATGAACGTCTTGCCAGACCGGTACTTGCGAATATTCTTGAAGTCGCGGAAGTAGTTCGTGCCCCATTTCTCTACCAGGTCGGCGCGCTTGGCGAGGTTCCGTTGCGACATTGTCATTCCGCTGTAGTCCTTCTTCACTTTGATATTTCCCGTATTTTCGCCTGCGTGCGGCGGGTCTGGGAAGCCGATTGGGCGGCCCAGTGGCTTAGGGACAAAAACATCGTCATCTTTAGATGGCGGAGAAACCTTTGGCTTCGGTGGCTCGGGGGCTGAGGGTTTGGCGGATTGTCGGGGTGCGCGAGAAGTGGTGAGAGTTCGTGTAAGATTTTGTGTGAGAGGGCGGAATGCGGATCGTGTTTCGCATCGAAGGCAAAGGGGAGCTTGATTCAATAGAATCCGCCGTACAGGCGCTGATAATCTGGGCTGCAACATCGTGATGTGGTGTGACTTGCAAGCAACTGCAACTTTGACAATGGTGAAATCACTTGAGCTTGAGTCTAGCGTGGAATGCCACGTGCAGACGTGCAGCCGCGTTCATCGTCTGACGCGCCGCCGCATTCACACTTCACCAACATCACAACACCTGACATATCGTTGGATGATGCTATTCACTGTAACATTGCTTCTGCGAGATCCATAACCTGATCACCACTAATGAACAGCAATCACACAACATGTCTAGCGCAGAGCTAATTGCTAAGCAAGCATACTTTGAAGAACAAAGGCTACTTGACCTCTCCGACGATGAGACGAGATATAATAATGAAGCTTTCGACAAAGTCGAGAGTGCTATGGCGGAAGCGCAGTCAGCAAGGCTTTTACGGCAAACCAGCAGTTTTCTCGGCCCAACACCAAAGGAAACCAAAGCAGATTTCGAAGCGCATACATCACGACGACGTGCTGTTAAGCGGGATGCAAGTCAGACTTTGATTTGTTCTGCCACAGCTCCAGATATCGATTTGACGCACAGCTTTCCAGTCACCAAGCCCCGAACCCGAAATTCTTCACGTGATGAGGGCAATGCGAGTAGCAAGGTAAAGCGCATCACGTCTTTACCCAATATGACTGGACTCGATCAGACACCCTTCTACCAACGTATGGGAACAGTCCCACGCGAGCTCAAGAATGGGAAGAACGTTAAGTTAGCAGAAAATATCAAGCTTGAACCTGAGAGCAGACAACTGTTACGAGACAGAGTCGTCTACTTCTATCCAAACGATGATATCAGTATGTCGCGAAGGACGCGCATTCACATGGTGATACGGCTCGGTGCAGCGTGGGTCAAGAAATGGAGAGACGATGTCACTCACGTCTTCGTTGATGATGTAAACCAAACCTATACCCAATTGCTGCGACACCTTAACAGAGCAGGCCTCCCAGTACGTGTTCTGGTGGAAATTGATGTGTCCTGCTGACATCGAGCAGAAGAAGATAGTCTTAGCAAAGTTCGACCCATATATACCACAATGCATACAATTTGGCACCTTGATGGATCCGTCCGCCACACGCTTTAGCGTCAAAGGTGCTCCTCGACGAAACCAAGTCAGTCAGATCCCAAATGTGTTGATGGTCGCTTCTCAGACGCCAGGCGAGTCACAAACCTCGCTACAAATCAAATCAACCAGGAAGGAGAAAGACGCAATACCGTCTCAGAAGACAGACTCGATACCCACAGAGAGCACGCCCGTCGAATCTGCCGTTCGAGATGTCCTCGAGGATGCTACGGTGGATAGGGTCGAGGACAGCTTCGTGATGCCGTCATCAGATGCTAACGACGAACCCCCTATGGTCGAACTCCACGATGCCGATTTTGGATATGAGCTCCAAGAGGCTATACGGGAAACAAAAGCAATAGCCCATTTACCCATTGACGACGAAGATGATGAAGGTTCACCTGCGCCCAGCTTCATTGACGCAGACGAATCTGATTCAGGAACTGATGATGAGCCACCGGAGGGATCTGACAAGTCTCAAAAGAAGCACTTCGCAAACGAGAAGAACACTCCAGCCCATTCTACAAGAAAGCCCTTCGATCAAAGCGGCTTCTCATGCATGGACCCAAGCACCGGCGGCTACTCCTCCCAGAACCCAAACGCTCAAACCATCACCATCCTCGAAGAAATGGGAAGACACTACGACCAAATGCAAGACCACTGGCGCACACTCGCCTACCGCCGAGCCGTCACAACCCTAAAGAAACAAACCACCAAAATCACCACCGCAAAACAAGCCGCCGCCCCCCCCTACATCGGCACGCGGCTCGCCTCCAAAATCGAAGAAATCGTGCTCACATCGCGCCTCCGCAAACTCGACACCACCAAATCCGACCCCCAGGACCAAATCCTCCGCCTCTTCCTGGGCATCTACGGCGCAGGCCTCGTACAAGCGCACAAATGGATGCAAGCAGGACACCGCACGCTCTCGGACCTACTCACCCACGCCACCCTAACCCCAGCCCAGAAAACCGGAATCTTGCACCACGCAGACTTCAACGCGCGGATCCCACGCGCAGAAGTAGCAGCGCATGGTGCCGTAATCCGGTCCGCTCTACTAAAACTGCACCCGCGGTTCGAGGCCACAGTGATGGGGAGTTACCGCCGCGGCGCCACAGACTCAGGCGACATCGACATGATAATCACCTGCCCGGGAGCTTCACTCGCAACACTCCGCACCGTGGTTTTCGACACCCTCGTCCCCGCCCTCTTCGCCCAGTCCTTCCTCAAAGCCTCTCTCACATCCATTCATCCCGCCACTACCTCCCCCGCCGCAAGCGCCTCGAAATGGCACGGCGCTTCCTGCCTCCCTGGATCCTCGGTCTGGCGCCGCTTGGACTTGCTCCTTGTGCCGGAGGAGGAGATGGGCGCCGCGCTGATTTATTTTACGGGGAATGATATCTTTAACAGGAGTTTGAGGTTGTTGGCTAGGAAGAAGGGGATGCGGTTGAATCAGAGGGGGTTGTATAGGGATGTGCAGAGGGGGAGGGGTGGGGTCAGGTTGAATGAGGGGGTGTTGGTGGAGGGGAGGAGTGAGAGGGGGATATTTGAGAAGTTGGGTGTGCCGTGGAGGGAGCCGGGGGAGAGGGTTTGTTAGTGTGGAGGGAAGAGAGAGATTAGGGGGGGGGGGGGAGTTCGGAGGCAAGTAGCAAGCTTTGCTATGTGAGTCGACGAAGGACTGTATTTGTCGTGTGAAAGAGTGCTATCTGCACCCGTGGTATCTCCCTTGCTACTTATATAACCAAACCCGCTTTATTCCATAAACCATGCCGAAGCTTTTCCCAGCCCCAAATCCACTTTCAACTCAATCCACTCACGATCCCACAGACCCCCTCCCCTTCCTCCGACTCATCTTCCCAACCCCCTCGTCCCCGTTCCTTCTATGCCACTCGTCAATCTCCCTCCGCACGCTCTCCCGGTACGATTTGTATTCCTCGCTCGACTCGACCAGCAGCTCCGGACAGTGGCCTGAGCGGCGCAGGTGGCGCTTGAGGTTCTCCCAGCGACAGTCGGGCTTGAATGTGCAGTTGGCGTAGGGGCAGCGGTATGGGCGGAGAGTCTGGGGCCGTTAGTTGGCGCGTTGATTCGGGTTGGGGGAAGAGAGGGGAAGGGGGTGGTGGATGGGCTGAGCCGGGCTTACCTGATGCGTCCGTTCGTGTTTGGACAGGTTACTCGAGTCCGCGCATGTAAACTCGCAGAAGCGGCATTTGTGTGGTTTCTTGCCCTCGTGCAGTGCGCTGATATGCGTCTGCAGCTGGGTGTGGGTGGTGGTTGTGTACCCGCAGCGATCACATACGTAAGGGCGTTCGCCGGTGTGAGTGCGCTCGTGGTTGTCCTTTGCCTGGTTTGTGGCGAAGGTTTTGTCGCAGCCTTTGTAGCTGCAAGCGTATGGCCGGTAGCCTGCGTGGCCGAGCAAGTGGCGCGACAGCTTGGAGCGTTGCTTGAAGTCCTTGGCGTGAGCGTCGCAGCCTTCCCACTGGCAGAAGCAGGATGCGCAGTTGTCGACGTGCGTGGTTTTGATGTGCTTGTGGAGTTCTGAGGCGGTGGGGAAGGCGGCAAGACAGAGGAGGCCGGGGGCATGTTGCCATTTGCAGATGCAGGCTGAGTCGCTGGATGGGGTGCTAGGAGTGGGTAGGATTGAGCTTGTGTCCATGGAGGGTGTGCTTGTCATGGAGTTCAAAGGATTCATTATCTCTTGTTGGATAGCTGAGGCTAGGAAGTCGAGCTTGCTGGCACCCATGCCGGAGAAGCTGTTGCCGAACGAGGAGTCAGGCAGCATCCATGTGTTGTTGTTGAAGCCCATCAGGGAGTTGTCGAGGTGGCTGCTATATATGTTTCCATTGGACATACCACTCATGGTCATTGGTGATGTGGGGTGGCTGTCAAGCCCAAAGTTCATGAAGCCATTTGACAGCCCGTTGCCCTGGGCGATAGAGCTGTTCCATAGATCCAGGTTCTGCTGCGATGCTGACGGGAACTCTCCACATGCTCGGCTTGGGCCGTGACAGCATGAATTATCGATGTGGCAGTGGTCGCCACTGATGTTGAGAAAGCAGTTCTTGGCAAAGGCAGACTGGCCGGGCACCGGAGACGCTTCGCTGGTAAAAGCACTCTCGAGAGAAGTGTAGTTGCTGGGCGACAGCAGAGGCGTAGCTGCGGTAGAGGCGTGCGTCGAAGTGGTGTCTCCATTGAGATTTGTGTGGGCTTGAGAGTAACAAGGGTAGGTCTCGTATGCTGCGAGTGGCCCAGTATGGCCAGGATACTGCTCCTGAAAATGACAAGGTGCATTGTCGTAGCAGTAGATGGTGCCAGCACCAGTAGGTGCTGAGTGAGCAAAGTGGCAGTCGTTGTTAGGATCACCTAAGGGACAAGGCTGAGCGTCACACTTCTGGCAGAAGCATGGCTGGTCAGGGCAGGATAGTTTGGTGCATTCTGGATCTACACAGCCGTCTGAGCATTGCTTAGGGCTCTGTGAGCAGTGTGGATCGAAGCATGCGTCATCGGGTGTGCAGGCAGCTTCACAAGCATCATCACCAGGACATACGAGGTCGCAGCCTGGCGGACAAGCTGCATCGAAGTTGCACTCCTGGCAGAACTTCTCGAAGCAGTCATCTGGAAACTGTTGGTCTGTGCCGATTGGGGGGTGTGCCTCTGCTGTCTGACTGTGAAACTCGCCAACCTTGTGTGCTGAAGCCCTGCGCTTGGACGGTCGCACATCCGGACAGTTGCTGCAACACAGAACTTGCGGGTTGACGTGTTCAGCTGGGTACTCCCTCTGGCCCGCACCGGTGGCCAGGGATAGCGATTGGCTTTGAGGTTGGGCGTCGTCACCGCTCAGGACGGCCGCATCTCGCTTCGATCCAGCGAGCGGGGCGGCTATGGACGTGAACATGGAATCGAAGAAACCCTCGTCAAGATCAGGGTCTGGGTAACCGTTAGTGGGAGCCATGATAGCGGGCGGAAGATTGTCGGGGTCGTACGTGGTCTTTGAAAAGGTGATATCTCAGTCCTTCACGTGCCAAGACCTGTGACATTTGAGGACATTCGGGTACTCAGTTGCAAATATGCCCTGCGCCGGTTCGCTGGATAGAGAGGGGCACGAAAATCAAGGTAAAAGTAGCGGGGTAAACAAATCACACCATTGAACACAGCGTCCCGACAAGGACTCCTGCACTCGAACAGCAGCACGAGAGTTGTTCCGGCGCAAAAAGAGCCATGTGCTCAGAAGAGTGAATAGCGTGGTGACGATGCTCCACTTGGTAAGCGATTCTGCCGAGTTGTCATTGGTTTCGATGGCTCCGACCCTTGTCGCGCTCCCGAAGAAATGATCTGTCGCTCTTTCGCCAACTGAACAATCGCAATCGCAGCGACAATTGAAGCCTGAGCTGCTAGGCAGTGCAGTGATAAGGCATTGCTTAAGAGGTCACGGACCTGTCTCTTCGTCTTAGAGTCCCCACGTGACAGAGGGGCACGAAAGCGTAGAGCTCGGGTGGCCGCTGTCAAACAACTAGAGTCAAACACCACACAGCTGCCTCACTGCACTGATGCTCACAGCCATATACCAGCACCAACACCTATCTACAACGAGTGTCTTGACCGAGGTCTCTCTCTGCGCAAACCTTTTCACCACGACCCATGCATCCGATAACCAGGCGCTTGGCGCCTCTCATCTCATCCGGGCTCGCGGCACGCACAGCCACTTCCCCACCACCTGAGCCTTGAGTTCGCTGAGGCTCACCTCCGCATTCCGCCTCGACTCCATTCGCTGCACCTCCACATCTCACATTCGCAGGCATATTGCAAACTTCAGCATTCCTCTGCAACACCAATGGGTAACCTTTGCGGCAAGCAGTCTAAGGACGCCTTCGACGGCCCCGGCCGAACCTTGGGCTCTGCCCCCGCGCCCGCAACGAAGGCCTCGGTCCCCACAGGCGCGGCTTCTGCTTCAACACCAAAACAGAACCGCTTCCCTGCAGTGAATAGACCTGTGGGAGATCCCGACGCGAAAGGCAATGCGAAACCGCCTGGAACAGCTGCCGCAGATGCTGCAGAGGTGCGTACAATCAAGAGGAGCGCAGATAAGAGGACGGTGTTGATGCGCGCACACATGTGACATGGAATTTGGTGGCGGTGTACGCGCGGTACCGGCTCGTAAATGCTCGACTTGATTTTGGACAAAAGTCTGTTCGAATGATTCGTCTAAGCTTGCGCTCGGATGTGCGCAAAGAGCTGGTATCGCGCAGTACGCAATGCGTTGCAGACGAAAGGTGAAGCGCACGGCTAACTTAGTTAAACAGGCACGCGCAAACAAAGCTAAAACCGGCGGCGCCCTCCAGAACAAGCTCGACAAGGATAAAAGCCAGACGACAAAGGCTGCCTTGGACGCTTATGCCAAACAAACACTTGAAGAGCGCAATTTAGACCAGAACTTCCAGGCCCGCCAGCACAACTGAGGATGTCCGTACTCGATATCGAACAAACCGACGAGGAACCAGAAACGAGTGCTCGGAAGCTCACTGGCGAGGAGGGTAGAAGTGGTGTGTAGTCAAATTTCTTGTTTATGTGAAGCGCGGCGTTTGGGAAGAGCATCATATCATTGAGCTTTATTTCTGTCGTTCGAAAGGGCTTTTCTCGAAAGCTGGTCTCATAGCTTCGCATCGCCTTATTAGACTAAGCGGTGTGAGTAAAGATCTACTTGATGTTGAAGTAGATCACCACATATAGCTGTCCCTTGCAGAATCTGTTACGTATTAACACGTCTTGCTTTCCGTGATACAAGATATTGATACAGACACTACACGCTTCCGGCATGCAAGATACTCCTCGTATCTTCACCACAGACTAGTGTGAATTGAACGCTTTCCTCCGAGTGAGAACACAGGGTGCATCCAAATGTCGAAGTAAGGATACTTGTCCAGAAAGCCGAACACATACAGCACCCTACTAGCTTCGAGTGGCCACTTGACAATTTTGAAGGAATCAACCAGAAGACCAAGAAGCTGCGTAGCCATCTTGAAAGCTATAGCTTTTTGGACGTTTGCGCCAAACAGCCTTGAGGGCCTCCAGTAACTTGCATCACGCCAAGTGGCCACTCAGAGCTGGCAAGCTGCTGTAACAACATGGGCCTCTTCAAAGCCCTTCGGTCAATCAGCTTTGTAACGCCGCATCAGCCGGTCGGATCTTCTCTCGCCCATCGTTCTCCTGCTCTCGAGTCCACTCCTCAATCCTTTCCTTCATTCTCCAGGTGTCATCTTTCACCAAGCCAGGGTTCGCAACCCTCTCGAACCTCTCGCGACACTCACTCATTAGCTCTATAGCTTCCGCCACTTGGCCTTGATCTTTATACGTCAGTGCAAGACTCACCATAGTGTTCAGTGAATCCATGTGGTCACGCCCTAACAGCTCAATTCTCCTCTTCAATATCTCTTCTTGCATACTCCGAGCTTCCGTAAGGCGCCCTTGCCGGCGAAAAGTCGCGGATAAGTCCTTCCTAGCTTCCAAAGTTTCAGAATTATCTTCTCCGAGCTCCTTCGTGTAGCATTCAATGACTACAGACTGCAAGTGTACGGCTTCGGTGTACTTGCCGTGGTGCGCGTACACTTGTGAGAGAAGGCTTTTGGTACGCAGCGTTTCAAGGTGGTCTTCTCCTTGATGGGTCTTGCGAAGTTCGAGCTCTTCCACGAGCAGCGTCTCTGCTTTCTCATGCTTCCCGGCTAATCGATATGCTAGAACGAGCTCTGACATGTACTCCAATGTCCGGACATGAGCGTGGCCCAACATCTCCTTGCTCAAGGCCAATACCTGGATCTGAGTGGCTTCTGCATCATCCAGGCGGCCTTGTGCCTGGTAAGCTGAGAACAAAAGGGACTTCTGGGTCAGCAATTCGAGTGCCTCTGCCTGCTGTGTCTCAAGAGTCTCAATCAATTCCAGGTGTAAGGTTTCGGCTTCTTTCCAGCAACCCTGCTTCCTATATGCTGATGCCAATTCAATCTTCGCAATCCAGGTCAAAGGGTGATCAAGTCCGAGGTGCATCTTATGGAGTTCCAGCGCCTGAAGGTGTAGATTTACAGCATCTTCCAATCGTCCAGATTCTCGGTAGACTAACGCCAACCTCAGCAGCGCAATCGAATTCAGGCGATGTCCTGGACCTAGCTCCAACTTCGAAATCCTCTGTAGAACATTCTTCAAGACTTCCTCAGCCTTGGAGTATTCTTTGAGATTCAGGTGTACAGAGGCTATGTTGGACAAAGTGGTGAGTGCAATGTCGTTTTCTGCCTCAAGCAGACGCTCTTGTCCTTCGTATGCCTGTCGTAGCACATCTTTGGCTTCGTCGTACCGGTGAAGACCCTGCAAGGCCAGTCCAAGACTATTGAGACAACCGAGTGTGACGATGTGTTCAGGTCCCAGCAGTATTTTCCGAACTTCCCACGAATCAAAAAGCAAGTCATACCCCTTGCTGTAATCGCCCATATCAGACAAGTACGAACCGACGCGGTGAGCTAACGATGCCCAGACCTCCAGAACATCAGCATCAACAAGTACATGTGTCAGAGCAGCCAGTGCATGCGGAAGCAACTTCTGACACTTGCTCCAATCTTCGCGTTTTCCACGGGGAAAGTGTATGTCTAAGATCACGATGTACCACGTCGCCCAATGCTCAAACTTATCTTGGGACTTGAGGCGGCACCACATGGCATCCTGCATGATCCCATGCATTTGAAAGGTGACGTTCCCCGCGTTTGACTTGACCAAACACAGACTGGTCAATAAGTATATATCATCTTCAAAATTTGCGTCGTTTGCATCTTCTGCTTCGTTTGCGTCTTCTGCGTCTTCTGCGTCTTCTTCTTCAAAGGAGCTGTACGCATACTGTAGAAGCGTGGCAGGGATCTCCTGGCGATCGAAGAGACTCATGAAGGATAATAATCGTGCGGCGGGTGCGGAACGGCTTCTTACGTAGTCGAACGACATCGACCATGTTGTCATGACAGAGTTTGACACTTGATCGTTTCTGCGAATATCAACCATATTCTTGTCCAGGAGATCCGCCGCTTGACTGTCCCGAAGTCCATCTAGGTATCTTTTGATGGACATTCTTGGAGTTCGATTGATGAACGCTGCGGCTTGGGTGAGAGCAAGAGGCACATGATCGAGAAGCCGAATCAATTCTTCGCCCTCGCTTTCCTGGATAGCCGCATTGATTTTCGTTCGAAGTAGAGTCCGGGCGTCTTGGGTTGTCATTGGACCGACTTCGACTATGCCATTTTTGCTTCCGATCAGCATGGAGGCAACCTCGTGACTTCGAGAAGTGATGAGGATGGAAGATCTAGATGTCCGTGGGATGTGTGCCAAGTATGGCTGCTCTGACGTCGTCGAATGGTTAACATTCGACATGCATGAGTCGGGCGTGACAGTTGCAAACACTCCTGCATCATCAGCGCTGTCGATGACCATCATCCACCTTCCATTGGCTTCGTCGCCTAACCATGCACACACGAGTTGCATGATGTCTGCCGTGGGATCGTTCCAGCCATTCATACCGACCGTCTCAGCAATCTTGTAATACGATTTTCGGAAACTTGCCTTGGTTTCAGCGTAAACCCAGAAAACCCACAAGTCGGGCACCTGATCGAGCATCCGGTAGGTACACTCGATAGCTATTTGAGATTTTCTATTCTCGGTTAGTTCTATACAGTTGATGAAGTCCAGCCTACGTACCCAACACCGCCAAGCCCAACAAGTGCCGCATGTTGGCCCGGCTTTTCGTATATTCGATTAAGGACGCTCAACTCGTCTCGAGTAACGAACTCGTTATCACGTCCGAAAGGAACAGTGGACTTGATCACCCATTTTCGCTGTTGGGCTTCATGAGGAGCGTAGTATATCTTTTCAAGAAGTCGTCGCAGTGCTTTATCGTAACCTTCGTCGTAGATGAAGGGCAGTTCGATGCCGAAAATACCAAGTAAAGCATACACTTCATCTTCAATGCGAGTTGTCTGACGTTCTGCCGCCCAAGACAATTTCTGATCCACGTCAAACTCGTCCAGAGATGCCCCAGAGAGGGCTCGCGGGGGAATGTTTGTAATGTCATGAATCAGTTGCTTCAATTGAAGGCGGCTGCCTAAGTATACGCCTTGCTTTGAAAAGAACTCTACTGTGGTCGGTGCCAGCAGCTCCTGGAGGGTCCACCCTCGAGTGAACCAACGACCCTTCTTGAATGCTTCTTCCCATCCAGATGACCCATATCTGCTCTTTGCGCTCGTACTTGACACATCTGATAAAAAGACGTAGCATTTGGTTGCATTTTGGTACCATTGGAACATGGAATTGATCGCCCTCTGTAGCTCGGGAGAGTTGCTTTTGTCGATGCAACAGGTATCGACCCAAAAGTAGCGCAGACCATCCCGCTTAGCTTGTTTTGCACAAAACCGAAGCTTGTCGTACCCTTTTTTGCGGAAATGTGGCCGTAATTGTAGAGACGATCGTAACTTCCTGTACTTGCTTCTCTCGTCTTTGTGTATATCATCAAAGGTCACCTCATGGCCTTCTGTCCAAGTATGTGATAGTATAGCGTAAGCAGGGACTTGACTTTGGTGGAGATAATCCTCTGTGAGCCTGTAAGTGCGGCCATCGGTCGTCTCAAGGAGGCGCATGATTTGCTGGAGTGTTGGTCATCAGAAATCGAGGAGCGGCACAAGGCTGGAGTCGAAATTGCGAGCTTTGATCGCAAGCATTTTGGAAGCCGTGACGTTAAAATCGAAGCTCGATGTTCAGGATCTCAAGACCGCATGCGCCAAATTCAGTCACAAGGTTGCGCGCGGCTGTTGTAGTACGACTGCAGCAAGGCGGCAATACTGTGCCAACGATTGGATGCAACGACCAATACCCCTGCTATGAAATCGTCTAGCCACTGATTTATGTCCCAGTCGCAGCGCTGTGCCTCAGATCAACAGTCAGGTGAGGCCTCAGCCACCTCGTATACACATCTTAGTTGTGCCATCTCTCAACAGTTCAGATGGTGACCGAACTATGGAGGTATGCAGGATTGGCCGTTGCAGGCGCTCAATGATGATAGAAGCGACACCGAAGTCTTCCTGGCATGGCACTTACGTACGTATATATGGTACTTGGTGAAGTGGTTGGAGCCCGAACGACCCAAGTGCAATGCAGGTTGATATCTGTGAATCTGAGCACAGCAAGCATGCGTCAAACACTCATCGTTGGTATGCTCTGACAAACTCGCGCAGACGCTCGAGAACTTCTTAAGGACAATTGAGGGATATATCAGTGATGGGCAAGTTGCATTGGCGCAATGGCGCTGTTTGTGCATGTTGTTGTGCAAATGATCAGTGATCGCCATGGCAAAGACACAAGGTTTGATGTGGAATCTCGCTGGGACGGAGCGGGACGGGACCGACGGCGCCGTTGCTGTGTGACGATGCTGGCCGGCAGATCAACAAATGCTGGGACCGATCTCATCGCTAACAAGCTCGTGTAACATGCTACAAGCACACGTAGCCTTTTGTTTGACTGCTCTCATGGCTGTCGTGCGCGCTTGATGAGGTGAGGAGGGCGATGGACGCGTTGTGTCGCTAAATGATGAAATATGCAAGGCACCATGCAGACTATTCCTTCCAGGACAGGAGCAACGGCATACGCGGCAAAGCAAGGCCAACATTCGACCTTCAAGTGCATAGACGATCTGCCTGTACTTATGTCTGGCTTGCCTGTACTTAAGGTCGGCCTTCGAGAAGGCTGGTGGACCCCTTAAATGCGTCTCATCAGGCGCTTTGGAGACTTAATGCAAAGCCTGCGACCATAGCAACTGAGACCTGTGGGGGAAGGTTGGCCTCAACATGGCAGGTGCAGCGCTGTCTTGCACTTGTCATGGTCTGTGTAGCGTTTGCATCAGCAAGGACAATTGCGCGCGGCCGACGCGAGGTGACACAAGACCAGATACTGCAACTTCGCGGTGCATCTTCACTCGACAGCTGTCCATCATCCCGCATGAAGAGCCGCAATCGACGGCAATTACAGCGATCAACAGGCAATGTGAGACGAGTCTGAGGCTTCCGGAGAGATTATTTCAGCTGGATCTCATTTCGGCGCGCTCGGATCAGCCAATCAAGCCCCAGCAGGCATATTGGCCTAGTCTCCTGCACGAATCGCTAGCGGGCCGAAGCTGTGCAGTGCCTCTTCGTGGACTGCTCCCCCATGTTGCTCTCTTCTTTCGAGGCTCACGTCCGTCGCAGCTCCCCACCCCATACGTTCTTTCTCTGTCACGGCAGGACCCAGCTCCTTCCCTTCGTTCGTGGGCCCGAGGACGTAAATGCGCGCGGTCTCCAATTAATAGTCCACTTTCGTACACGTTAGCCCTCCTACTATTTACGCTACCTCGGATGGATTTGTAAAGCAGCGCGTCTACCTTCACCTCACATCGTCGCCAATACCACCTCACCGCCGCCCGGGACCCCGCACCACGCCGCGACGCCAACTAGGAGGGCGCGGCACAGCAGGCGATATGTCTCGTAGCCGTCGTGGCCACGATGTGCAATGTCCACTGAGGCATGAGCCTCGTCAATCGAACAAGCCACGCCGTCGGTCAAGACATTCGCGAACCACCGTAGCCAGCGCCGTCACCCTACTCGCACTCGCCGCATCTGTGCCCGGGACAATGGCGAACTGCGTATCGCTGCAGGGCTCCTCACTTTGTCCGGCTTTCAGCGCGGCATCAATCAGTACAAATCTCACAGGCGATTTGTACGTTGGCTCTCTTCCGGCATACCTGAGCTCTTGATTAACGTGACTCAGTTCTTTCTTGTCGTTCGTGTCCGACGTAAAATCTTTCGACAATCAATTGCGGTCTTACATCTCAACAACCTACACGCAACGACAGTACGTCTGACATACTTTGTTCTTTTCTACCTCGTCTGTCGTACTGATTACCGCGTAGGTACCAGAATATCCTAGGCTGCTCAAGGGTCGATCTCAGTAATACTACCGCCCTCTATGCCCGCTACACGGCTACAGTGCTCTGTAATGCAATCGTACAGAACTCAAGAGAACCTTGTGGTTTGAGTGAGACTGCCTCAGCACCGCTTTGTGCAAGCGCCTGCGTACGTAACAAGTTCTCACACGTGAAACGCTGTGTCTGACATGTTATAGGCCGATTTTGCGACAAGCGAACAGGAGGTCGTGGCTACACCGGAGTTGTGTGGCACCCCCGGCAGTAATGCGAATTCCCAAATAAGGGCCGACTTCACCCGCTGCTCATTGCCAGCCAACTCCCTCAGTGGCAGCTGTATTGAAGCGGTGCGCAACGAGCCGAACGAATGCGGCTATGGCTCAAACCTCCAAGGACTATGCTCGTATTGTGCTGACAGCACAGTAAACTCAACCAGTTCGTGCTGTGTAAATTCTAATGTCGAATCGCGTTGCGTAGGTGTCGAGCTGCCAACAACAGTATCGATGCCGCCACTGTGGCCAACTAGCAGTTCAACCGCTTCTCCAACCGCTTCGAACGGAGCCACTGCAGGTGAATCTCGATCTGGACTCTCTGGTGGCGCTATCGCAGGCATCGTAATTGGTGCACTTGTAGGAGCTGGGCTCGTTATTGCGGCTCTCATTTTCTTCTGCTTGCGTCTGCGCAGGAGACGAGAGAGTCAGGCTGGCAGCATACTAAACACACCGTCACCGTCACGACATTCGACCAAAGCACCACCAATGAGCTACGGAGGTGACGGTGCTCTTCCGCCAGCGATCGTTCCAGGTGCCCGCGTGCAGCGTATGTCCGCTCTGGAAGGCTCGTCATCCTCAGATCACAGTCACAGTGAAAGAGGTATGGCTATGACAGCGTTTGGAGGCTCTCAAAGTGCCTATGATTCGCCAGACTCTAGACAACATCGCTTCGTTGGTGCTGCAGCTTTCCCCAAGCGTCAAGGATCCCTTTCCAGCCGTTCAGCTCTTGAGTCGAATACGGATTCGCCTCACTCTAACTCGGATGGACGTCAATTCTCGAGCCCTGATGGTGTCGCTTCTGGACAGTCCGAACAACTGCAATTCTTCAAGGATTACTATTCCCAGGATGACATCCACCCCAACGATACCGTTGCCACGCTCTGGGCATATCAACCTCGCGCAGGTGACGAGTTCGAGCTGGAGCGCGGAGACATGCTCAAGGTCGTGGGCATTTGGGACGATGGCTGGGCGACTGGAGTCAGACTTGCTGAATCGGCTGAACAATGGGAGGCAAGAAAGGCTGAACAGCGCGACTCGGGCGTCAGCAATGGCAGCCGACGATCACAAACAGAGATCAGCAGTGACATCAAGGCCTTCCCGTTGGTCTGTGTGTGTCTGCCAGAGCACTGGCGCAAGACCATCGAGGGTGACAGTACGGACAGTGGACCTGGGTTTGGAGGTGACCGTTAATCTCCAGCCCTTCGTCCTTCTTCCATACGTGCTGTTAACCTCATTTAGCCCTTTCGTCGTGTTATGCGTCTCAAACGTTCTTCTCGTCATCACTAGATGCTTCTACGCCACCACATCGGCTCAAATACGCTGCCAATCGCTTTGGTCCCTCCCCAGCGCCGAGACCGTCGAAGCACCTGGAGACTAAAAAGAGGACGTCAACACCACGACCGTCGTATACCCATACGCCGGGCATGAAATCTTCGTGTTCGAGCACTCTTATCAACAACACTCCCGAGAAACCGTGACGCCGCCACGACAATGGCTCCATTCTCGAGTCCGACATGATGTTTTGTTTTGATCTGCGATTTTTGATACCCATCATGGACTTGCTGCTAAACACGACGCAACTTAAAACACTTCGAAAACCCACATCCTAACCCACTTTACGACTCCACGGCCGAAGCTTAGTGTCTAATACACTCCTTTGCTACGCTTCATACCATGGCTCTACTGCCCAGCACACTCGATTGCCACCAGTTTGCGCCGTTCTGCTGGTCGATCGACACCTTTTTTGTTCTATACCCCGTTCGCGTTACAACCGCGGTTTTTCTTTCTCTTCTTGTGCACAGTGGGGTTGGGAGGGCAGCATTGTATATATCGTCATGCTGCGCCTTCCGCTGGAGTAGTTAATCATATCTATTGTTGCGACACATCCTTGGTATTGGATACATGGCTTGAGGAGGGGAAAAGAGTTTGGAGGAAGGTATTTTGTTTGGTGGTTTGGAGACAGGACAGACGTTTGGTGGGCTGTATGAAGGATACATAGTTATGGAAATGTTTATTCACCCTGATCCCTGTTCTTGTCGCAGTGTATGTTTGTAGTGTTATGGGTGTCTTTTCACGCAGAACATGTCCAATTTAATTGTGCAGTACTTGGTTGTTTATCTAATGCTTGCAGGATGGCTGCTCTTTCACATGCGATCCATGACTCGGCAACTCGAGTCGATCAGCAAAACTGCGTGAATCCCAACTCACATCCACAAGAACATGACATTGCCAATGCTTGCCGCAGATCCGCTTGGTGCATCACATGAGATCTGCTTGCACAGCAACTCGCATTGCTGTGGGCGCGGCGCCCTCATGAATTACCGACGCGTGCGGCGCGCGACTCGTGAGGCCCGGCAAACCTCGGTTCTTTCGACAGAGTACCCCGGATTCTCCACCTCCGTGCCCAAGAACCGCGCCCCGGGCTGGGGTAGGTAGGTACTCTTACATATAGTACATCGCTCTCTACTCATCCAGAATATAGTTCTCTTTTCTCACTTTCTCCTTCCCTAGTCCCCGTATTTGTAAAATGTCGTCGACGGCCTACATGCCCTTCTCGGAGCCCGGCTATATCGCTGGACTCCCCTCCCCATATTACCAAGACACGCATCTGCGGTGGCAGAAAGCATGTCGCGCGTTTGTGGATAAGCATTTGGTGGAGAAAGGGCTGGAGTGGGATACCGCGGAAACGGTGCCGGAGCATGTGTTTGAGACGTTTGCTAAGGCGAATATGTTGTTACCTACGCTGCCTGCGCCGCTGCCTGTGGAGTGGTGCCACAAGCTGGGGATCAGGGATGTGCTGGGGGTGAAGGTGGAGGAGTGGGATTATATCCATACGATGATTTATGCGGATGAGGTATGTTGTACTCTCTTGAGGGTATCTCCCTTTGAGAAACCCAAACGCACTTGCAGGTGGGCTAATCTGGAGGCGCACATAGATGGCGCGCACCGGTCTCGCAGGCCCAAGCGGCAGCCTGACAACCGGCATGGCATTCGGCGTGCCCCCGATCATCAAATACGGCAGCAAGAGCCTCCAAGAGCGGTACCTCCCCGACCTCCTCACGGGCCGCAAGCGCACCTGCATCGCCATCACGGAGCCTGAAGCCGGCTCCGACGTCGCCAACATCACGACGACCGCGACAAAGACACCCGATGGGAAACACTACATTGTCAACGGCACGAAGAAATGGATCACAAACGGTATCTGGTCCGATTACAGCTCCATGGCTGTCCGCACGGGCGGGCCGGGCCCAACGGGGCTCTCCATGCTCGTTGTGCCTTTGAAGAACTACCCGGGAGTTTCCATGCGGCGGTTGAAGGTTGGTGGGCAGGTCAGTGCGGGGACGACGTTCATCGAGCTTGACGATGTGAAGGTGCCTGTGGAGAATCTGATCGGCGAAGAGGGAATGGGCATGAAATACATCATGACTAACTTCAACCATGAGCGGCTCACGATTGCTATTGGCGCCACGCGCCAGGCCCGGGTCGCCCTGTCCGCGGCGCTTGAATATGTGCTCAAGCGCGAGGCGTTTGGTAAGCCGTTGGTCGAACAGCCCGTCGTGCGGCACCGTCTCGCCAAAGCGGGTGCTCTGCTCGAGAGTCAGTGGGCCTGGGTCGAGCAGTTTGTGTACCAGATGACGAAGTTGCCCAAAGCGACTGCGGATATTGAGCTCGGGGGTTTGACGGCTATGGTGAAAGCGCAGTCCGGGATTGTGTTGAATGAGTGCGCGCAGACGGCGCAGTTGCTGTTTGGTGGGAACGGGTATACGAAGAGTGGCCAGGGTGAGCTCATCGAGCGGATTTATAGGGAGGTGCCTGGTGTGAGGATTCCTGGGGGGAGTGAAGATGTTATGCTGGATCTGGGTGTGAGACAGCTGGTTAAGAATTTTAAGAGCAAGACTAAGGCGATGGAGAGGCCGAAGGGGTCGTCGAAGTTGTAGAGCAAAGTGGTCGTATAATGATATATTATAAGTGCCTGAAATACTCCGCTTGAAATGCTCCATTTTGCCTGTCTTGAAGAATTGTATGATCCACTAATTATCGTACTTTTGGTTAAGTTGCGATGCGTTGGTCTACTTGTGCCTGGAGATTCCGTACTGTGGATCGTGTGTGGTATCCTGTGTCCCTTTCTATATCTTGCAATACGTTCCAGACTCGCGCTTTTTGTGACATGGTCTTGATGTGCTTGGCAGCTAGCTTAAAATCAGTAACAAGAAAAGATGCAATAGAGAGAGCCTGTCTTACCATAATAGAGCCCATGCGTTGAGAAAACCTTCACAGCCGCTGGGAAGTCCGAGAGAGTAATATTTGCTATTTTCATCGCCTGATCCTGTATCAAAGGAATATAGCTTGCATCCTGCAGAATTGGCTCAGTGTAGAGCAGGATATGAGCAATGTGGTACCAGAAAGCCGCGGCCGCTGCTGCTGTGACGGTGAAGTATATCTTGCGGAAGCCGTCTTCATCTGTGTCGCCGTATGGGATGCCAATAAAACAAGGGGATAACCCCGTACGCCAGAGCTCAAGCTCTTGCAGGAAAGCTTCTCGCGCGGGTCTGCTGGCATCTGTAGCACCATCAGGACCGAAGACAACGTTGATGATCCTGGCCAAAATCCACATCATCTGGTTTCCAAGCACATCCTCCCTCTCCTCTCCCTCTTGCCAGGAAACAGCCCATTCCGCAGGGTCCAGAACGAGCGGTCGCTCATTCGCCAGCGCAACGGCGATTTCATGGCGTGTGTAGATCCAGAAGTTCGCGCGGTCGGTTCCAGTAGACTGAGCGGTGATGCCGTGCGATTTGATCAGCATGGTCAGGCCCAGGAAATGGCGTCTGTAGTCTTCAGATCTTATGGCACCGTGTATTTCGTAGCTCAAGAGTAGCATGCTACTGGTCATGGCTGTTTCGCAGAAAGGGATCTCGAGCGCATCAATGAGCAGGCGTAGAGCTTTTCCGTAATGGCGCCTTGCAACAAGTTCCCAGGAAGCGTTAAGGCTTCTGTTGGACAGAGCAAGATGATTGGCTGTGAATGCGCAGACGCAATGGAACAAAAGTGGCGACGCCAGAGCGAGCGGTGGAATTTTGAGTTGGTACGTGGAGGAGTGGTCGAACAGGTCCATCCAGGTAGCTACAGTTTTGACATATGTCTGGAGGAGGAAGGCACCTTCTGAGCTTATTGTCTTTTTCTCCGCTAAGCTGTTGCTGTGTGGTGTCGTTGGCGGTGAAGTAGTTGTTGCTGATAGCCCAATCTCTGGAGGGGTGATCTCCATCAGCTGATCCAGACCATCCAGATGGGATTTAAATATATCCAACGTTGAGATTGGTGCTTCGAAGATGGAATTTGATCTCTCGTCTTGATGATTTGGTGTTGCGCTCTCGGTCTGGTTTTGCTCAGATGCCGCGCCGTTGACATGCCAGGTGTTGCCATTCCGTGCGCACTCAAGACCCAGACGGGCACAATTACCACAGACAGGCTTTGTCTCATCACATCGAGTGTGTCTTCGTTTGCATGTATCACTGTGTCGGATCAGTCATTTTGAAGTAGCAATAACGTTGCAGTCAAAGTACCATCCTGACTCAATTAGCAGATGATGAGGGAGTGATTCAATCAGCTTGCTTACCTGTTCTTCTCCTTGGACCTCCTCTCCGCTTCTTTTTCGGTGGTGGACTCCCTGCCATTTGAACCAGATACTATTGTTGTGTGTTTGGCGTATAAAGAATTGCTCAAAAATGGTTTGGGGGTGACAAATCGAGCGAAGTCAGCCGGCGAAACGCCGTTCACGATGCCCAGGCATCATTTCTATGCGATTGCCAGTGGTGCAAATCAAACTCCGATTCGAAGAAAACCACCACTTGTGATGATGTCGTCGATTTCAATCGGAGAATAAGCTTAGAGATGCCTCATGAGCAAGGGATTTTGTAAAACCAACCCTCTAGATGTCTTTGAGGTTGGCAGTGTTTAAACTGAGCTAAGTCCAAAGGCGGGGTGGTCCGATTGCTTGAATGGGTTCGGAAGGTTATGTCACCTTATCAGCCCACCAGTATCGCGGGGCATTTTCCGCGTTTGTCAAGCTGATGATATATTTCGCAACAAAGTCCCTAGGTAAGTTTGTCAAAATTGCTCAATTGACGCTCTACAGCTCTCTGCAAACAGAGTCTCTTAAGAATTAAAGACAGGTTTCGATCTTGCGTGATCATCGGCAATGGCACCTCTTACCTTTACACCCCCACTTCTGAACTCCGCCAATCCGTGGTGCACCACGCTCGAACAACTGCAGGAATTATACGACAGCCCTCACACTGGAGCCATCACAACACGAACATCTCTTCTTGGAGGCTTTCCACATGACCCGGAGCACCACCAATTTGCTTTCTTCAGTCCAACGAGCCATGCTGCTTCGCCACCCAATCTGGACCAGGGAGGAAGTCCGGACGATACAGGCAGCTTGAACACTTTGGGGTACAGTCCGATCAATCTGGAAGGATACTTAGGGTTTGTTGAGACGATTAGCCAGGGGTTGCCATCAAAATCAGCGACGGCGGGTGAGCACTTCAAACCCATCATTGTCTCTGTAACGGGCTCCGCGGAGGATGTAGTTGCCTGCTACAAGCTCATAACATCATGCCAACGAGAGGTACGGATGGTGCTCGCGATGGAGATCAATCTCTCATGCCCGAATATTCCTAGCAAGCCTCCGCCAGCGTACGACTCTTCGTCTTTGTTTACCTATCTCAAAGCACTGAAGGCGGAGATTCAACGGCAGATAGAGGTTGACGGTACATCAGCACATCCGCATACGGGCCATATGCATGTGCCAATCGGTATCAAAACACCTCCATACACATACCAGGATCAGTACAATGGCTTAATCGACGCATTGAAGAGCTCTGCTCTCGCTGAACCTGAGCACCTTCCTTGTCCTGTCACGTTTATCACCTCTTGTAACACGCTTGGATCCTCACTCCTTTTGACACCTCAGCTTGAAAAGTCCTCAGATGGGCGATCTCATGAGGTCTACCATCGCGCATTAGAGTCGACGACCGGGACAGGTATTGGAGGTCTGGCTGGAGCACCATTGCACCCTCTGGCGTTGGGAAATGTGTACACCATCAAAGGTCTTCTTTTCCAACATAAGGAATTAGAGCACATCCAGATAATTGGGGTGGGTGGTGTTGCGGACGTAGCCGGTTACAAGAGGATGCGAGCGGTTGGCGCCGCGGCCGTGGGTGTGGGCACTGCGTTGGGACGGAAAGGTGTAAAGATCTTTGAGGACATTGGAAAGGGACTGCAATAGGTGACAAAATCGTCGGAGTATCGCAAGGTGACTTTGTCGGACCGCACTACTCCTTAGCAAGCTCCGAGCAGCCACTTGTTGTATGTGAGGATTTAGCTTCCTGCAAGTAAACCAAGCACCTATCAATGAAGTTAAGATGAACACGTCCAAGTGTGTTGTCGACTAGAATGCCATCTCTAAGAAGCCCAGCTTAATCCCGCAGCTTGCCGAGTGGCTATTCGGTCCTGGCAAGGCGAAGCAGTTGTTGATCAATTGCCGGTGCTGAGGCTACGTCTATTGAGCTAGTGCCAAAGAAGAACGAAACTGCTTTGAAACTCCGAGATGTCATGACGCTTAGATGAAGATTTGCGCGCCCAACAAGCAAGATGTCTCTCTATACATGCGCTTGCACGACTACATGCTCTCGTTGAAGATGTCTGGTGCAGCTGTCGGTAGCAGTGAACTCGACGAGTGAAGCCAGCAATGTGCTCACTCCAGCTATCAGGCGATCTTCCACTCGAGAGATGCTAGTAGGGTCGTGCATGAAAGGGTCTGCCTAGCAACGAATCACAATGGTAACTGCCGAGCGCATGGGCGGTGAGCTGGCAGAAAAGGTGGCCGTGGGTTGCCCCGCGCCTCAGCATTGAAAAACCTCGTTGTCCCGCAGCTCCAATCTCACCACTCTCACCTCCCTCCTTCCTCACATCCCCTCAATAATATCTACCAAAATGTCTGCTCCCGCCCACAAGTTCAAGGTTGCCGATATCTCGCTGGCCGCCTTCGGTCGCCGGTATGTTACCCCTAAGACATTCTGTTCAGGGTCTTTGCTAACTCAGAGGCAGCGAGATCGAGCTTGCCGAGAATGAGATGCCCGGTCTCATGGAGACCCGCAGGAAGTACGCTGAGGACCAGCCCCTCAAGGGCGCCCGCATCGCTGGTTGCCTTCACATGAGTACGTTGCTCCTGCTTCTTGGAAGCCTTCCCTTCCTCTTTGGAACAACCATACAAGACACAATCATTCAGCCGCTGCTTGAGATGAATTGAGTTTTGGATCTTTGCTCGGAATAAATTGCCACAAACATGGGACTCTGCTGACATTCTCGCAGCCATCCAGACTGCTGTCCTCATCGAGACCCTCACATCCCTCGGCGCTGAGGTCACCTGGACTTCTTGCAACATCTTCTCCACCCAGGACCACGCCGCCGCTGCCATTGCCGCCTCCGGTGTCCCCGTCTTCGCCTGGAAGGGTGAGACCGAGGAGGAGTACGAGTGGTGCCTTGAGCAGCAGCTTGTTGCTTTCAAGGACAACAAGTCCCTCAACTTGATCCTCGACGACGGTGGTGACCTCACCTCCCTTGTCCACAAGAAGTACCCTGAGATGCTCAAGGACTGCTACGGTGTCTCTGAGGAGACCACCACCGGTGTCCACCACCTCTACCGCATGCTCAAGGGCAAGGGTCTCCTCGTCCCCGCCATCAACGTCAACGACTCCGTCACCAAGTCCAAGTTCGACAACCTTTACGGCTGCCGTGAGTCCCTCGTCGATGGTATCAAGCGTGCCACCGATGTCATGATTGCTGGCAAGGTCGCCGTTGTCGCCGGTTTCGGTGATGTCGGTAAGGGTTGCGCCCAGGCTCTCCACTCCATGGGTGCCCGCGTCATCGTCACTGAGATCGATCCCATCAACGCCCTCCAGGCCGCCGTTTCCGGCTTCCAGGTCACCACCATGGAGAAGGCTGCTTCCCAGGGTCAGATCTTCGTCACCACCACCGGCTGCCGTGACATCCTGACTGGCGAGCACTTCGAGGCTATGCCCAACGACGCCATTGTTTGCAACATCGGTCACTTCGATATCGAAATCGACGTTGCTTGGCTCAAGAAGAACGCCCAGTCGGTCACCAGCATCAAGCCCCAGGTCGACCGCTACCTCATGAAGAACGGCCGTCACATCATCCTCCTTGCTGAGGGCCGTCTCGTCAACCTCGGATGCGCCACTGGCCACTCCTCCTTCGTCATGTCCTGCTCTTTCACCAACCAGGTCCTTGCCCAGATCATGCTGTACAAGGCTGCTGATGAGGAGTTCGGCAACAAGTACATCGAGTTCGGCAAGACCGGTAAGCTCGACGTCGGTGTCTACGTCCTCCCCAAGATCCTCGATGAGCAGGTCGCCCTTCTCCACTTGGCCCACGTCAACGCTGAGCTCTCCAAGCTCACCGAGGTCCAGGCTGAGTACCTCGGCCTCCCTGTCGAGGGTCCTTTCAAGAGCGACATCTACCGTTACTAGATTTCTTTCCACTATACCAATTTTGAGTTTGAGCAGTTTCAACACGACGTTATGAACTGGGATGATACCACTTGGAAAAGTTCTTTGTCTTCAACGGCATAGCATCTCAAGAGTCAGGGACTCTTTGGTCGTTCAAAAGGCGTTGTTTGCATATCATCTTTTTGGCCCTTCAACCACGGTCAAGCATAAGAGGTGATACTCTGTAAGAGTGCGATATGGATTAAGACAGTGCGTCTCCACACGCAACAAATATATAGTAATGGTCCAGCAGTCCACGCTGCTGTTCTGAATGAAGAGATCTCGTCAGCCATCACCGGCTTGACACGAACAAAACACTTCCAATACCACCCCCCCCCCCCCCCCAAACCACATCCAACCCTAAATCTAATGACACCATACCCAACACCACTGCAAGCCCCATCACACCTCTCTGTTCCACAACATCCTCCACCGACGTACACGATGCCGCCCTCGGCGATTTTGGCAGCACTGACGTGTCCAGTCCAGCGCACCACCTCAACCACGACATCTGCAGTTCCCGTACCGTAAATCCGCGCGGCTACATACCCCTCCGCTCCTGTCTCAACTGCCTTACATCGCCTTGTCGCTGATCCACCTCCCGCCACCTCACCCCACCCACATTGTCTCAGCGCCAGCTCCCCACAGCGTTTACAAACGCCCTTGCATCTGTCTATTCTCGTCTTTCCCCACTGATCCTCAACTGCGTGTCTCAAAACGCCGCCACGCACGACACGACACGACACGACACTCGCGTGCTGCGCGCCACAGAAACCCTTACACCACCCCATGGGATGCCATCGCATGTCGTGTACCTGTTGAGCTCGCGTCGCCAGCGAGCCGCCGCAACACCCAAACACGCCCCAGCCAGCCTCCCTAAAGCAGAAGGTAGCAATGTTACACAGACAAGCCCCGCCCTGTCCACCTACGCAGTCTCGCCTCGCCTTCTTGCCCCCACTTGTCCCCTACCAACAATGCAGGTACCAGGGGAGGGGGCTAAGGTAAAAAGAAAATCTTCCGTACCCTGACGTTTCAAACGCACGCAGCGCATCACCCAGCCACCTGAATGCTGTGACCACGATGTTGTGACCCAGGGACCGGGTAATGCGCATATGGGTTCTTGGCTGGCGGAGGGCAGGGACTGGGGTGGAGGAGGTACGCGGAGAGAGAGAGAGAGCGGGAGAGAAAGCCTCGAGGGCTTGCGATCTGATATGATATGATGTGATGTGGCGCGGTGCGCATATGTGTGAAGAGTATGTGAATGCGTATGCGTATGCCGTACGTGCTATTGTGAGGCGCCATACCCACGAGCGACAGACAAACAAACCCACATACAATCCGCCTTCCTCCGGGCCTGTCTGTCATTCCGTCTACGGCATGCTTGCGTCCAGCTCCCCCTCGCAAGGTCAGACTGATTCGATCATCGCGTCCTCTTCGAAAAAAGCAAAGAAAGACCATCCTTGAACGTCACGTCGGGACTCGACTTGACCGAACCCATGGAAAAACCCTACGAGAAAGCCACAGCTCGTGTACGGAGTACTACGTTGATCCTCTCACCCCTTCCCTCTCCCTTCCTTCCATTCTTTCCTCTGCTCTCCTGGAATAGGAATAGAAAGACAATCAGCACGCCACACGATTGGCGGGCGCGGCGAGGTGAGGCGAAGCGAAGCAAGAGCTTGAGCCGCATCGCAGAGCCAGTACGGTACATAGTTGGAAGCGGCTGATCAGGCGCGGGCGCGGGACTGCTTCGTCTCAGATAGAGTAGGTGCAGACCAGAGTACTTCCTAGAGACAAAGAAATAGACACAGAAACAGGAACAGAAACGCCCTGCCTGCCGCTCTGCTCCGTCCTCAACAACAACAGCAACAACAGCGATCCCATCTCCAGACGTCACATCACAGACCTGACATGTATGTAACACGACTAGAAAACACAAAGGCAGGTACACTCTGTACCTACTACAGTAGCGCCATCGCCATCGCCTTTCCCCGACTCCCCCCTCGGCATATATGTATGTATGTATGCATGTATGTATGTAGACGTGCATAGGCACCGCGGTCCGCTTCGCTACTGCACTCACTGCATACGATACGGTATCCGAGAAGCCTGTTCTGCAAGGATACTCCCACAAAGATACATAACAAAAGTGCATATGTCAGCTCGGCGGGTGGTGTTGTACGGATACATGCTTGCTAGTGAGAACCCGTGCCGTTGCCGTCTCTTTGTCTGTATGTATGTACCCACACTCCAACCGTTGCGTTGCGATGCGATGCGTAGCGTAGCGTAGCGTAGCGTTGCATCCTGTCGCGTTGCTCTAGAAACAAAGGCTGGCTGGCTTTCTTTGTTTGCAAAATCCCCTCACTGGACCGTTGAGCTGAATTATCATCACCGGCGGTACTTCCGACAGGTAATATGCGGGTATTCGACGGTGGGTGGGTTAGTACATACGAGGGTTCTTAGATACCGGGAACGTAAAGTTTAGATAGGAGTGTGAAAGTCTGGGTCGAACTACAGTAGCGTATGTATGCACTGCGGCGCGAGCGCGCGATGGGTGCCTGACCCAAACTTTCAACAGCTGAACGAGGGCTACTTACGCTGAACGGTGAGCACGACGGCTTTCCCTGAAACTTTGTCAGCGGAGTGCATGCCGAAGACACCTTTGAGGCCCGTAGCGGAGCTGGGTGCCGGTGGCAGCTTACAGTACCGGTGCGACTAACTACTGCACGGCATGTAATAGGCAGGAAGATTATACGTATTTATTGGAATTATTAGGAACGAGCGAGCGAGCAAGTAAGCAAGAGCGACAGATGGGAAAGTTTATATCGGCAATTGCTAAGCCAAAGCATATGTATGTACTGTGACCACTTCTACGTAGAAACATCTACTTATGCCAAAACCCGCTTGCTCGCCTGCATGCTATGTATGGATGGGTGGGAGTGGGATGGGGATGGTTTAAAACGTTGGCATCTGGGCTATCTTAATCCGGGAATATAGACTCGAGCGCAGAGAGGTATCAGAACAGAACAAGACAGTAGTAGTACTGTGAAACACGAGACAAGAGCCACTCGCTAATTAATGCTCCTCGATATGTGGAATGGAGCTCACAAAGCCAGACGCAGACGACTGTGCTTTTTTTCGGGTAAGAAACGGGCGCGCAGAACGAACATGTCGGGCAAGTAAGTGTGTCGTGCCGGGAAGATGGACATGCTGTCGAAGGGACAAAGGAGACAAAATGTAGTAGAAGACTTAACGCAGTCCGATGACGCTCTGCAGAACTGTTAGCAAAGGCCGTGTGGAGCCAGATATGTGAGGCGCGACGTACCATCTCAAGCGTCCAGACCCTTCTTATCCAGACCTTCAGCTTGCCTTCTACGCCTCTGACGTTGTCAAGCTCGACTCCTTCCCACCAGCATCGTCGAGCGGGCTTCCTCCAGAACAACAACAGCTTTTGAGCCATGCCGACAGCGTTACTGTTGGCGAGGTCGTTGCCCTTGATGTCGGTCCTGAGGCGTGCGAGGGCAATGCTGCAAATAACAGCCTTATTGGGTTCTCCGGCGCGGTGACCCCAATGATCGTCGTGGTTGAAACCACTACAAGAATTTTAGCATGACGTCTTGTTATTAGGTACGAGGAAACTTGCCCTGCAGTCAGCATCTCGATAAGGTGCTGTTCTGTTGTACCAGGCTCTTCGCTCTTCCTCAGGCCGGAGAAGATGCCCTCCTGCTTCAAAAGAGCCTCTCCAGCTGCGCGCTTGACCTCAATCATCTCTGGCTGAGCGATATCACGGTGCGGTGGAATGACGTAGAAGTCCAGATCCTCGCGGAGAACAATGATGCCAGCACGGTCCTGGAGCATGTCCCTAGCAGATCCATGCATCGGCTCAATAGGCACAGCTTCGGCAGCGTGGTCGGGAGCGGCAGTTGGCGAAGGGGGCGAAGCAGGAATAGTCTGGGCTACATTGCGGAAAAACTCGAGCATGTATTGAAGAGAGTTCGGGTCGTACTGTGAAGAATAGAGATTGTCAGATAAATATATCGCGGGATTGGAGAGGTGGTACATGATCTTGGCTAGTGTGCCCATGGGGGAGCGGGAAGGAGGGGAGGATTCGGGGTTACCCACGTCGACTGGATACACGTCGCCATCATGGTACGAGTTCATATGACCGTCGGGGAGGAGACCATTGGGGAACAGAGAGAGGAGAACAAATTCGGGCAGAGTCAGAAGCTCATCGCGCGACAAAGTAAAGCGTGTTCCTCTGCGATATGTGTAAGTGTAGGCACAGCAGCAAAGCAGAATGTAGGTAGCTACCTCAGCTCCAGGGTGATGTTCTCATCTGAACCTCCGCCCAGCGCATTGATTGGCGGCGCGGGCCCGGTCTGGGAGACCTGAGTGATGATACTCGCGGGACCTCCTGCTGAAGCCATAACGTAGGTAAACGAGTCAAGCGGGCTAGTTCCTTCTGTGTAGGGAGGTGGCGGTTCCCCGTCGTCGATGTCCTTGCTGCTGGAGCTAGCTTTGGTGTCGCGCGGTAGGACAGCTTTGGTCGCGGCAACTGTAGCGGCTGAGGAGGCGGACTCTGTGAAAGGAGGCGCAGGAGCAAACACAGGTGGGACTTGGTGCTGGGTGGACTCGTTTGGCTTGTTGTGCGCGTCGACGGAACCCTCAGACGGAAAGAAGAGGGATGAGAAGGACGGGGGTAACGATGATTCGCCGGCCGTGCTCAAGGCTGGAGCGTCGCTCGCGGGTGCGGTGACTGAGTACGGTGGGCGGGAGGGATCGCTGTCGCTGTCGTGCGGGGACAAAAGAGTGGACACGGTCAAGCCGTCTGGTCTGGGAGTCTGCGTGCGCGACAAGGTGCCGGTGTGTCGTCTGTTGACGCAAATGAGGCCTCGAAGGGGCAAGGGCGCTAGCCGCCGCGGGAGTCAACCAAGCGATCGCGAGCGTGTGCAGATTGCCGTCTGGCAGCGCGCGTGCAATAAGGGCACAGTCGAAGCAATTGCACGCTGTCTCGAGGCAGGGAGATTGGGGAGGTGGTCGTTACTGAGTTGCGTGGGAGAGTGGGCATGGCCGAGAGCTTGCTTGAGCTTGCATGACGGGGCGTCATTTAGGCCTAGCGTAGCCGCCCTGGAAGGTGCAATGGGAGCTCAGAACGCTGCATCGAGGCATCACAATACCTATACTCCAGCTGTAGACAAAGGTCACGATGAAAGGGGCGGGGCCAGGGCTGTGTCAACAGCGAGTCTCTATTCCACAAGCTACATGCTATTGACTTTTCTATCCATGCTCAGTGCTTTGCTACCACACCAGCTTCGTTGGCCTGTGCGGTGATTCGGCGCTTGTACGCCTGCACGGAACCGTCGAAGTGCTCGATCGTGCCATTGTCGCACACCCACAAGCTTGTGCATACGTTCTGCAGCATTGTGACGTCGTGACTGACCATCAGCACACCACCCTGGAACTTCTGCAGAGCTTCTGAAAGAGCATCCATAGCTTCGATATCCAGATGGTTGGAAGGCTCGTCCAGGACGAGAATATGAGGGTTTGTCAGAGCCAGACAGGCGAAGGCGACACGCGACTTCTGACCTCCAGACAGCAGCGCCATCTTTTGTAGACCCGTCATGCCGGTGATACCGAAAGCGCCCAGGTGACGTCGGTACTCTTCATCTGGCTTTCCAGGATACTGCTTCGCCATGAAACCGACGGCACTGTTGTTCAAGTCGAGCGCATCAACGTGGTGCTGAGCAAAGAAGCCGACCCTCAACCGAGGATTCTGCGAGATCAAACCAGACGTGGGCTGTAGTGCACCGATGAGCAACTTCAGAGCTGTCGTCTTACCAGCACCGTTGGGGCCGACGATACCGATACGTGAGTCGAGTTGCACGTCCAGGTCAACGTTCTTCAGTAAGATCTTATCCTTGCTATATCCAAATGATACGCCGCTCATCTGAATAATAGGAGGCGACAACTTCTCAACATCGGGGAATTTGAAGTGGACAGTGTACTCTGCCTCGGGCGCCTGCAGAACTGGCATGCGTTCGAGCTTCTTGATTCGCGATTGAGCCTCAGAAGACTTGGCAGCGTTGTACCTGAACTTGTCGATGAAAGCTTGCAGATGCGCACGTTCCGCCATCTGCTTCTCGTACTCGCGCTTTGCTGTCTTGCGCCGCTCCTCCTTGGTGGCATAGAACGAGTCGAAGTTACCCCCCTTGTAGTAGTCGAGTCGCTCCGAGTGCTGGTGAATAATATCGGTAGCAACCTCGTTGAGGAAAGCCCTGTCGTGGGACACTACCAATACAGTGCTAGGGTAATCCTGAAGATAGTTTGCAAGGAAGGTAATAGATGGGACGTCCAACATGTTGGACGGTTCGTCAAGAAGAAGAAGGTCGGGTTCACAAAACAGAGCACGAGCCAGGGCCAGACGCATCCTCCATCCTCCAGAGAAGGTCTTTGTAGCAAACTGCTGGCGCTCGGTCGAGAATCCAAGACCAGCAAGGATACTGGCCGCCCTGGACTCTGCTTTGTCAGATTCCATTTCAGCCAGCTTGCCGTGAATGTCGTTCAAGGTGGTATCAAGACCCTCGCGCTGCTTGTCAAGCCTTGCAGCATCTGCAGAGGTGTCTGCCATAGAGGAACGCTCTTTCTCCAAATCATTGAGCTCTTGAGTGATCTTGTCTTGCTCCTTGAGGAGGTGCTTGCGCCAGACATCGGCATCCAAAACAGCTTGAAGAGCAGGTGTGTCGTCACCCGTGATCTAAAAGGCAATCAGTATGTTGAGAGCTTGTCTTTCGGTAGGTCAAACTTACTTCTTGTTCCACGTGGAGAATGGAAATGTGTGTGGGAATGGAGACTTCACGGCGGGCAAGGGCTCGAAGCAATGTAGATTTGCCAATACCGTTCTGACCAACAAGACCATAACGACGACCATAGGCCAGCGTCAAAGAAGCATCGGTCAAGATGCGCAGACCAGGCATCGAGACGTCGAAGCTGTCGATCTTGATATCTTTGCTCTTGTTGGAGGAGTCGCTGCCCAGCTGCAGGGGGTTGACAGCCATGTAGAATTCCTCGTAGCTCTGAGCTTCATTGGGAATGTCAAGCAGCTTAGATGCCTCATACTCGACATTCTTAAACTCTTTGCGATCCTGTTTGGCACGCAGCTTACGTTCGGCCTTCTCAAGCTTCTTTCGGTCGACCCTAGACTCTACCTTACGGGTGTTGGCGGACTCGAGATCAACAGTACCGCCTGATAAGCCCAAGGTGGCAGACATGTTCTTTGACGAGCCCACGTGGATAGCTTGGTCAAGCTTCCTAGCCGAAGGTGCAAGCTGGCGGCGTTCGCCATCAGCGCCATTAGCTGCACCAAGGCGAGAGACGAACTTCTCGACCAAGTTGGTGATGGCTGTTTCATTTTCTTTTGACAAATTTCCAGATGCGGAAAGAAGCAAGGCAGCTACAGCAGAGGCTGCTTCCTCAAGCGGGGAAGGAGCATTGGGGTCCGAGTCGGACGAGAATGAGTTGGCGGCATGGGTCAAATACCCCACCGAGTACTCTGACAGGACGGGGTCGATGCTAGGGATCTGGGTTCTGATCTCAGCTTCCATGGCTGATGGCGGGCGTCGAGAATACGGGGATAAGTCCTTGTCCCACACAGGCGGTTGCCGTCTGAAGTCAAAATTCAATGGTGGCGTGGCGAGGTCGGCGGGCGCACAATCACACGTCTCGCTGTATTTAGACTGATGTCAGAGCTTGGGCAGCGCGGTATGGTGTCTCTGCGTGCGATATTCGTGCCACAGCAGGTCGTCCGGAGCTCAGGCAATTTGATGAAGAAACTCAAAGTGGATCAGTGGTCGATTCTGGAAGAGCCGATAACCAATCAGCGCAGGTGCAGCTCAGACGGCTCGACTCTCGGCGTTTGCGCGAAGCTGCCGGAGCTGCACGACGACTTGGGCGCTCTGGGGCACGCCTCTGCTGCACATGGGTTGGATTTGCTCCAGGATTCCCGGCTACGCACATCCCCTGCCGCGTCTCTTGTGTCTCCGCTGGACATTACAGATCGTAGCGTAACCTCATCTAGGCTCTGAGCCGCTTGCCCAGTAGCCCATTGCCAGAATGAATGATACCTGCCGTGGCCGTTCCCCCAGAATGATTGACACAGCGCCGCCTCCACTGTTGATCAAGCCGGCCTGGCCTGTAGCTACCATTGCATCCTGGTTTGTCAATGTCGTTCATGGCGCGCCTGTGACGACGAACGGCTTGATAACAGTGGGCGGTCGCTCTCGTCACGGCGCGTGCCATGGGACGCCTGTTATGATCGATTAGTTATGATGAATTCGCTGGCTGAGGCTTCCGTGCCCGCGATACCCTCAATCCCTGCAATCCTCGTCCGTCATGTTCCGTTGTCTGCCAGTGTCCCGTCCTGAGGCTGACGTGCACTGTGCTGGAGCTGCTTCCGAAGAGGCTGCCCGTGTAATTGGTGAGCGCCTACGTGCCGAAACAGCAATACCCACGAGGAATTATGCATTTGTGACTCGTAGTCTTTTAGTTATCCGCAATGCATACATTCCAGTCACCGTCGGTTGTTCCCCCCAGCGTGTCACGCCCTCATGTTGTCCCGCACCGTTTGCTGGAACGGTCTTGGGCCGACTAGCCTGGCGCGCTGTGGCGGAGACTGCTAAGGCACGCTGTACCGGATTTCCACACCAGCAGCAAGCCTACAGAAACCGGCCGATATGTACATAACGCCCCAACGACACGATCAGCAAACAATCCCCACTTGCTTGCAGGGAACTGGTGTCGAGGCGCTCGCGAATCACTGCACAGCGTCCGCATCGCCCAGGATGATATCGTGGATCCCAAAATAGTTGGCTTTTAGCAGCGAGGGGTGATGCTTCCTCATTGTGGCTCGCCGTGGCCAGCCTCTGCGCAGCGTCCCTGAGCAGCGTTGACGGTTACTCGGCGCTATCTTCGCACACAGGTCGTGGTACCGCGCCATGCTGCAGCTGGCCCGCTCATGTATCACGGCGGGACGGGGCATTAGGACTTGAGATGCGCTCGATGGAGCGTTGAACGGCGCTGCTTCAAGGCAGCGGAGCTATGACAGCATGTATGGTGGTCAGTGAGGCGTGAGGTCTGTGTCGACTCCGTGTTGTGTTTCGACATGGCGCTATCAGCCCAATTCATCGGCGACATCTCGCTAATCCCCAAGCGCGCTGGGTAACCCTGCTCGTTGATCGCCAGAAGCAAGAAGCAAGCAAGCCAGCGGATTTCTTCAGCCCTCCGTCCGCTCTGAGCTCTCCCTTGAAGCTCCACCTCTTTGCTCCAGCCCGCTGCCGGGTGCCTTTGCCGCCCTCTCTTCGCCTTGATCTGTGATGCTGTTGGCTTCCCTGGCGTCTAATTGAACCCTCCATTCCTCCCCCCGTACTCGTGCATTTGCGACCCATGGTTCACTAAGGCTTGACGTGCCAGAATGCTCGCGTCGTCACAAGTGCTTCGCCGAGCGAGTCTTCCCCGGCGGTGTGGTTTCTAACGAGAATGAAAACGGTTCCAACGGTAAATATCCTGTCCTGTCCAGCTTCTCCTCCGTCTGCAAGGCCTCGACGTCGTGTCAGCATGTTTCCATGCGCCCTCCCAAGAGGCCCTTGCTTGTTTTGATATGTCTCGACGCCTCTGCTTCCGAGTGCGGCTGCTTGCCTGTTTCGCTTCGCTATACTTCATGTCCGAGTCGCACTGAAGGCAATGACTGACGCATCCTGGTCACACAGCTTTGTGCTACTGCCACTGTCGTTGGTGCATCTGCGGTCGGCCTGTCTTTTGGACGCGGACCTCTCCTCGACTCCTCCAGCTCGAACAAGAGGGAAGCCACCCCAGCACAAGAGCTGGGACACAGCGCGATGCCTACTACAACCCAGACCTCCTCTGCGACAACGACCACGGTCGCCTCCTTCAGTACCCCTATACCGGTCGTCCCTACCTCCCGCATCCCAATCGCCGCCCGGCCACAGGATGCTCGCCTGCCGAGACGGCCAATGATGTCGAGGATGACGAGCTCCCGCACCCACACACGCCCGCCGAGTGCTGTGAGCAATGGCTACACGGCCAGCGAGGACGGCGCGAACGACTCTGACGCCCCCTCCCACGTGTCGAGGAGGGCCTCGTGGGTGAAGCGCCTCTCGTCCATCTCCGTTTCGCAGCAGCCGAGCAGGAATACGAGCCCTGCGCAGCCGTCTCCTACTGTGTCGTGCTCGAATGGCTCTGTGGCTTTCTCGCACGACGGCTCAATCGCACCCATAGTGGGCAGGCCGACTCCGCCCCAACTTCCGCCCAACAAGCTCGTTAAACGGTCGTCCTCAGTTCAGGCTCCTCGTGACGTAAATTCCGCCCATGGAACTGGAACCATTCGTCCCTCGTTCCGCCGCCCTGCTACCAGCCATCAACGGTCTGCAACCCTGCAAAACTACCACTCCTTGCTCCCAGTAACGCGAGAAACGCCATCGCTGGAGGTGAAGCCCTCGTCGGCCAGCACCGATAGCAGCGAGGCTGAGTATGCACAGTACACGCAGTTCTTCGCTGCAACTTCACTGCGAGGCAGGAGGTTGTCAAAACGCTTCCAAGCAAAGGCTGCAAAGTACAAGCGAATCTTCCCAGACGAGAAGCATCAAGCCACTCTGGTGCTGGCAAGAGCAGTCACGACGGGCGGCGAGGAGCTGGAAGAGTCGGCAAGTGAGGCCGGTGAAAGCGTGTTTTATGAAAGCAGGCCAAGCACCCCACTGAGCTACACAGCGGCTGTCGCAGCTCCCAAACCTGGGGCTCCACAGTTCCCAAAGAAAAACCAGGCCCGTCCGCGCACTGCAGCTTCATCCATTGATGTTCCTGAGGATGCATCGCGACGCAGGCGTTCTTTTTCAATTGCTGCTGACATCCTCCCCTTCGAGTCCAGTGCCAAGCACCAGCGGTTCGCCAAACAAGCTGGCCTGAAACTGACCCGCGGGTCGAGCCAGCGCGTCAGCTCTGATCCCGTAATTCCAACGATGGTCAAGCGCTCCAACACACATGGCGAGCTGCCTGCACGACGCAATTTGACTGACCCATCGTCGCCAAAGCGTGACACTTTTGCTTCCGCCGGGATCGCCGAGACTAGCAACGCTCGTAATGGAGCGCTTGGAGGCTCATCGATGTCGCCGTTGTCTGCGCCCCGTCGCGCGATGACAGTCCCTGTTCAGAGTTCGGGGCCAATGCCTCAGCTAGAGGCTATTGCCTCAGCCGCGCCAGCCACCAATCAGGCCCCACCATCGCCCTCGGTCCTAGCGCAAGCGGGCGTTCGCGCGTCGCGTCATTCCATGGCTCCCTCGGAACAAGCTTCAACATTGGTCGGTTCTTCTGATAATGAGGTTCGCGCCGTAGGCTCCGCCGACGAAGACGACGCCGATCTTCGAAGCGAAACTCTTTATGATTCGCTGCGCACAGGCGCAACCAGAAGTGTATCTGGCGGTGCTCGAGGGCCTCGCATAGAGACCATATTTGACGAATCTCCCCCTGCCAAGCTCAAAGTTACAGCCCTGCGAGATCTGCTTCCATCCGGCACTTTTGGAGACGAGCCAGCGGATGCTATCGCCGACAGCCACAGCGTTGCCGAGGACGATGAAAGCTTCTCTACTCCGGTGCGCAACACAGTACGACCAGAGCACCGCCTCCAAGAAGCAGTCAGCTTCTCGAGACCATCCAGCACAGCAGTGTTCCCCACACTGGTACCATCGTCGCCCCCGAGCATGCCCAAGCCACTTTCACTAGGAACTTTAGAATGGGATTCTACGGTGGGTGACGATGACAGGAGCAGTAGGTGGTCGATCGACGAAGAAGAAGGTGAGGACTCTTGGGTTGACCATGCGCCAGCCAACCACCTTGCGGCACCCATCACTCTGCGGCGCTCAAACCCCCGCTTGCTCTCTTCGGCACCAAATACAAAGCCCTCGACTCCAAACCTTGCACTTGACCACAGCGACCGCGATGCTCGCAGCAGCATTTTTGACTGGTCTGAACAGCAAGTTGCTGGCAGCTCGGGCAATCGAACACCGCCACGCCCTCGGACAGTCCACGGCAAGAAGGATGCAAACCGAAGGGACAGCCGATCAGTTGGCAGACGTGTTCCAAGCGGGTTACACGCGCGCAGCCAGAGTGTACCTGTGGTTCCGGACGTGATTAACAAACGTAACACAGTAGTCACTAACAAATTCGGCACCTGGGGAATCGGCAGCAAAGGTGTCACCGAGGACTGGAACGACGACTTTGACTTTTCCGAGCTCGCTGAGGAGCACACTCCCAAAAGCGTGGCAGGATCACAGCGAATCGACAGTGGTTCAGCCATGGTGGTACCTAAGAGCATACAAGAGCAGCAGAACAATGTGCTTGCGAACATCAGTCTCCTTCGCGAATGGGGCCTGCTCATTGAGGAACTCAAGGAACAGAGGATTCGTGCCATCTCGCTTGGCATCGTAGAAGGGCCGCAGTCAGGAATGTGGGAGGAAGTCGACGCTATGATCGATCTGGCCGATCAGGAAGCCGAACATGGCGAAGTTCCTCACGCATCTCCCCCTTCCTCGCCAGGTTTCGACGAGGACGCTTTTGATGATGTTTCTGCGAGTCCCAATGTTGGTCGCGCGAGGCGCAAGTCGGGGTCGCCGAATGACGATCTTAGCAAGGTACAGACCGTGCGTCCCAGAAAATCCATCCTGCCGCCGAATGACCGCATTTTTGGCCCCCAAACATCGCCAAAACAACCGAAGCCCAGGTCCGAAGCGCCAGCGACACCGGAACCGAAGCCCATTATCACCCGCCCACGCAAGGACTCGGAAGCCAAAGCACGATCGGTAATCGAAGCATTGCAGACTAAGAGAAGCGTCTTCGAATCTCCTGCGAATGCACCTCCCACACCTTCGCCCAAGAAGGTTCCATTCGACACTGCGACACTGCGACGCATCGTTCCCTACGTCAACACATTAACGCGCAAAGTCAAAGACTCGATCAGAGACGCAGAAGGACTTTATTATAGTCCGGCAACAAGCCCACAGCATGAAGAAGCGCCATTCGTGATGAGCCCGTTCCAGCAAGACGCGGACCTCGCATCACTCGCATCACACATGAAACTAATGACAGTTATGTAAAGTCCCAGTCTTCGATGATGTAACGGATTTACGAGCATACTGGCAGTCTGGCCAGCACTGCTTCAAGAATGACGGATTTGAGCCACACATTACTTCCAGCAGTGATGCTCAGACGGAAGCAGGAGATTCCTTCTCGATACTTTCACACTTTGGATCAGAGCGTTCGAGCGATATTGAATCCTAGGATTCAGCACCTGTAATTTTTTTGGTTTCCATTGGCTGCCGTTGTTGAGCCAGCATTCTGCATTTAAAGCGAAGCCGCATATTCCCTGGGTCTCTTTTGCATAGGGAACAGCATTCTGGGTACACAGAAACGGAGCGGACGGAGCGCTTGACGAAGAAGAGCATAGTCGGCATTTTGTTTGAAGAAGGCTTTCCTGTTTGTCACAAGGGGATACAATAATATCTTTGGGTCTTGTCAGGGCATCAGCTGGGTTGAACCCAGGAAACATTTGCCTTGCATTGTGCAGGCTTCTTTCCTAACCTTCACGGAGTACGACGGATCATGTACAAAAGCGGACTGGATTTCCATTTCCTTTACTGTCTCGATCTCCTCGTTTTGGTTCGAATAACCGTGAATGCCTCAGATTCTGTACGAATACTCGATGGCCAGGATCTTTCTTGCGAGACCTGAATACAAAAATATTGAACATGTCTTAATCACCGTCCCTCGGCTTTATCGTGATGATCCTTGAGGGTCTGTCTACTGACACGGACGGAGCAGGAAGGTGCACGTTTCTGCAGCGGGTCACATCTTAACACCGTGCGCATATGTCGTCTACGTAACGATCGCGTGAGTGAGTTACAACCTGCGACAGCCGTAGTTCGTCGCCGACAAACCTCAAAGAAAGCAAGGCCATCCAGTCTCCACTTTCTCCAGTTCAACAGTTTCCAGTGGGCTTCCGCCGGCACCAAACAGCCGTGCTTTTTCCGTCTTCCGACAATGAGCACTTTCGCTTGTCAGCCTACTAATCGCCAGTCAAGGGCCTTCTGGCGTCCATGGCATCTGCGAGATCTGCTAGCCCACAGCCACCAGACCAGGTGTCTGGGCGTCGCATGCGCCGGCGTACAAAGGTACCACCGAGAGGATGGTCTCTAGCTCATTAATGATGCCGCTTATAGGAAAGCAATTCATTGATCGCCCTTTCAGCAAATTGCGCGATATGAAAGGTTCGAGATCTCACGTTAACGAGCAAGGTTGCTGTTTGTTTTGCGATCCTGGCGGCAACAAACAAAGGTCTTTTCCAGCCATATTACCGGCGCTACTTTGAGCCGGTCCCGTCTGGTGCAGCAGGACTATTATCCACTTGCATATACCTGTTTCTACAATCTCCTACCTTGGTCACTAGTCCTGCCGTATTTACCATCCATGCCTTGTGGGTTTGGGATTTACGGCGCCTTTACCGCGTGCAGATGTTGTTATGAGCTTATGGACGCCCCGCAAATCTCATGCCTCGGTTTCGGAACATCATCAAGCGGCGTGCGATGCGCTCTTCAGGCTCGTAAAAGCCGACCAGACTAGACATGCACACTCGGAAATGTACAATGCATTACTGGAATCAGGGAGGGCTTGGCATCCTCTGCGTCGCACCCCGCTGATACCTATCAATTGACTCGCACACATGATGACGTCCGCCCATCTTGGAAGCCAAGCATTACCATCAAGGGAGTGCAGCACATAAACAGACTCGGTCACGTTCATGATTTCACCCGGATAATGTTGCCACTGAGGGGTACAAAATGGCTTCATTCCTGTCAAATTATTTTGACTGTTGTCTCGAACCGATGTTCTCCGAAATTGATCATCTGTGGATCGACTGACTCTCACAAGCCGACTGATCTCTGATCTCTGATCTGATCTATACCGTACCTGCATAGTCCCCGCTTACTCGCATTCGTGTCGTGTCCGCGGCCTCTCACGTCAGCCTTACTACCAGAATCCTGCAAGATGGCATTGAGGCGTCTAACAAGCCTGTTTTTGGTTGCTTACACCGCCAGTGCGCAGTCTGCCACATCTGGTGTCTGCTCGAGCACCATTGCCCCACAAAACGCGGCTCCTTCCGTGGCGCCTGGTTTCCGTGTTGAGGTCGTCGCTAACAACTTGACACGTCCGCGGAGCCTCCAATTCGATTCAGAGGGTGCTTTGTTGGTGGTAGAGCAAGGACAAGGTGTCAGAAGGCTTACACTGGCTGGCGATGGGAGCTGTGTCAGACAGAATGGAGCACTCCAGAATTTGACGGATAATACAAGCGTGAGTCCGGACATGATTGCTCGATCCGTGCTGTATTAGATCAGATGGATTAACAGTGGTCAGCTGAATCATGGTCTGGCACTTTCCGAAGATGGCCGGACACTCTACGCATCTTCAGCAAGTGCTGTCTATGCTTGGGATTATGATGCCTCACAGGGTCGAACTACGTCTGACTCTCGCCAAGTTGTAGGTGACTTTGGTCCTACGGATGGACATGTGACGCGCACTCTTCTTTTGAGCAAGATCGTTCCTGGTATGCTGTTAGTGAGTCGAGGTAGCGGGCCCAATGTTGATCCTCGAGCTCTCGACAAATCGACGGCAATCTCTACCATCAAAGCCTTCAATCTCACAAACGCCACTTCCGAGGGCTACAGTTATATCAATGATGGCCTGCTTCTTGGCTGGGGTCTGAGGAATAGCGTGGGCGTAGGCGAAGAGCCTGTGTCTGGAGGTATCTATTCGGTTGAGAACAGTGTCGATAATTTCCAGCGCGGCACTACGCTGATCAATGAGAACAACCCCGGAGAGGAGCTTAACTTCCATGGGTATCTGAATGGTACACAGTATGCACAGCAAGGCGGGAACTATGGTTACCCTGTAAGTGATTCGCCACGTACAGTCTCATCACACAGCTCAGTCCTTCGTTCATTACAACCTCAGTGATGCCCCTGCCAATTATGGATTATCATGCTGACGAAACTATCAGATTTGTTTTGCAGCATGGAATGTGTCTGAGATTCCAGACAATACAGGCATCTCCACGGGTTCGCAATTCGCGCAAGGAGTTCAGAACGACACTGTCAACGACGCAAACTGTCGGAATGAACACGTCGCTCCCAGAATAACCTTCCAGGCTCACATGGCACCCCTCGACATCAAGTTCAGTACTAATGGTATCGGTGCCTGGGTGACCTTCCATGGATCATGGTAAATATTTCGACTCAGTAAGTGAGATACCTGCTTACGACATTCCAGGAATCGCGAAGCCCCTGTCGGCTACAAGGTCAGCTACGTCCAGTTTGACGGCAAAGGCTCGCCCGTTGCTGCAGCAAACAGCACAACCGCAGCAATTGACATTATTTCCAATCCCGATCTCTCGAAGTGTCCTGATGACTGCTTCCGCCCCGCAGGACTAGCATGGGATAGCCAAGGCCGGTTGTTCTTCAGCAGTGATGCGACAGGAGAGATCTTTGTTATCACCAGGGAAGATGGCGGTGGTGTGAATAGCGGAAATCAGGTAAGCTCGCCGACGAGCGGGACGACTGGATCTGCAGCGCCTTTGGCGACGAGAGGTAGCAGTGCCGCTATCAACAGCTGGAAGGAAGCAAGCTTGTGGATTGTGGGTGTTGCTGCTCTTGCAATGGCCTTCTGAGGGTCCCATCTAGGGTGACAAAATTTTGCTCTATTTCCTACTTGATATCTCCATATATGGTTGCACTGTGTCAAATGTCAAGTTCCATTTTTTCGTTTCGTCTGCATCAGACTGTATAGGCAGGTGCAAATACGCATGAGGATGGTGCCTGCAGCAAACCGTTAGTGTTGTCTCATTTACACGTCCGCACCTGAAATTCAACACTTTGCGCTCCTGCGCCGTCCAGAAACCCATCTCATGGCATTCGGATCTTTGGCATATGATCTGATCTTGCGCAACGTTTGCACAGTTGCACTGGTGGTCACCAGCTCGAAGCGTCGTGTCTGTCGTTAAGGCGTGGCATTACACTGATCACGCTTCCTCACGCATCCAACTTGCAGTGAAAGTTCGGATTTGGGTGACATATGAGAGTAGCCTTACTTAGGGTTACCGGAAAACTGATGGCTCTGGCCTGATTTCACTTGCTTCCGCGTGAAGTGAGATTCGCGCCCTAAGGGTCTGCGGCCAGCCGTCGCCTTCACCCTATGCCTCACCGCTGGCCTTACTCTTGGCGGACATTGACTCTCATATCAGATCTTTCGACTTGACCGAGAAGCTTCAACTACCTCAACAACTTTGAAATTGTCGTGCGCTTGGGTCACACTGCGTCGCAGCTTTGCGTAGGATATTTCGACATGTCTCTTGATCCACCGTCTACCCAGACGGCTTTCAATACTCTGCCGATCGAGGTACGCCATGGTGTTTTGAAACAGAACATATGATGATATTAAGACATCGCAGCTCAACAAGGCCATAGCCCACTGCCTCGATACTGATAAAGACATCATCTCGTTCCGCCTCGTTTGCCGGGCTACGAACGATGCCATCGATGCTGACCGCGGGTCGTTTTGGCGCTTAAGGTTCCGCGAGAGATATGCCTATAAGAGTGGCCTGGTCAATAAGGACTTGAGAAGGGCGTATCAGCGGCGCAGCAAGATGCTTCGACGAGGCACTGGCTACGACTTCTTCCATGGATACAGGAAGCGTGAGCAAGATGTTATCGAGGTACTTAGAGATCTGATAGTTGGTAAGAATTTCTGTCTATTCTCTGTCGCATGTCACACCGTCTCCATATACACTGACTTGGTACTTTGCAGATTCATTTCAAGGTACCGTCGATCTCGATAAGCACGGCCGCCCTCGGTGCAAGAACCAGGATCGACTCTTTGAGTTCATCCTCAATTCCAAGATTCTTTTGAAGGACCGCCGCGCATCATATGGGCTTCCCCGGTTAGACAAGTCTGGATCGAAGGACGTCAATCCTCTGCTCGCTGCGGTCCAGATCATGTGCTCCTCGCTCCTCTTCGAACACGGTAGCCTCAAGCACCATATCTTTGCCATCGAGCAGTTGCAACGCGCTGCCTATGCTGCCCAAAGCAAGGCTCCAATCTTTGAAGGACTTAATCACACTGACATCAACATGGACTGGACTATGAAGTGTCTCGATTTCTTCCGATATCACATGATGAATAAAGACGCCTCCACACTCAGCGATACAATGGAGGATCTGTCTCCCTTGCAGAAGCCGACAGCCTGGCAAGGACCTCTGAAAAATGGCGTTGCACCTCTGAGCAAAACATGGAAGGGTACCTACTCTTTCTTGGACCCCAGAGAACAACGAAAGCTTCGCCAGCTCGCAGATGACGACGACACTGACACCTACTTCAGCGACAGGAACATCGATGAAGGCAAGATTCAGGTATGTGATAAACTTGAAATATGCAGATGGCAATCCACTAAGCCAACCAGACTCTAGAGCTCTCCTTCACCACACCTCGTCCCCTCGAATGGCCCGAACTCTTCGAAGAACGCCTCCACTCCTTGCGCGGGTCTGCCGACGCCAGTTCCTTGACAACCCAGGGCCGCGGCAAGATGGTAGATCGAGACAACAATCTGCAATTCAAAGGCACCGGCACAGATCTGGACGACGAGTTCCACGCCACCGGATGGCTGAACGCACTGCCCGATCAGTATGGTATTCCAGGATGGCAGCGCATTACCTTCATGAAGCACTTCGATGAAGATCTCGAATTCGTCGATCAAGACAATCTTTGGGCATACGAGGGTGTGGTCTTGCCGGGTGGGAGGGTTATCGTTGGGCGCTGGTGGTTCGCCTCTGAGGCTGTTAATCCTGATGTAAGTGTTGGCAACTGGCGAATGTTGCAAGACGAGACACTAATTGTGGCAGTCCGATTATAACGGGCCCTTCATCCTCTGGGCAGCTGAGCCTGATGCACCTGAAGAAGAAGAATAGATCGACAGCATCTCAGTGCAGCGTCAATAGCGATTCGTGAAGGAGGGATATTTTCTCAACATCTTGGAAGGACTGAAGAAGTGCGTTAAGCAGTATCAAGCAACGCCGCAACCCAGTATTGGTGCATCGACATCAAATCTGCACAGCCCATGAGATTTGACAGTCTTGAGCATGGATATGCAAAGGACATACACACATCCCATTTCCCAATCTAGTCAAAAGCAGGCAACCCAGAATATCCCAATATATAGCCAATTCAAGTTTATCTTTCTACATCAAATCCTTCGTCCTCTCCTCACTCTCCCTAATCCATTGATCCAGTTTCGCCCTATCCCTAGGCTTGAACCCCACCTTGAAATACTTGGGCTCCATAGTCAAACTCGTGGGAATATCATTCGCCTCCAAGCAATCCATAATCGCCTCATCCCTCGGATCCTTCGGCGGCGTAAACTCAAACGCACTAATCAACCGTACAAACGCAGTAAACAGCTCGCGATTCGCAAGATGACTGCCCACACACATGCGGCTTCCAGCACCATACCCATAATGCGGCGTCCCCGCGCCATCAGGGACATCCAAGTACCTCTCCGGATCGAAAGACCCCGGGTTCTTGAAGTGCTCCGCGTCGTAATCGGCCGCATAGGCGTTCATGTAGAATGTAGTCCCCGCGGGGATAACGACGCCCTCCCATTCTATGGGCTTTATCGAGACCCGCGGCAGGCAGATGGGGATTACGGTCCAGTAGCGCAGGATTTCCTTGTAGAGAGCGGTGATGTAGGGGATTTTTTCTTCCGAGAGGCACGCTGTCCAGGCGTTGCCTGAGGGGTAGGCTTTCGTGATTTCGGCGTACGCGCGCTGTTGGATTTTTTGGCCCGAGGGCGTGGCGAGGTACGCAATGCCCATGATTAGGTTGCCGGGTACGGTGTCCAGCCCCGCGGAGACCATGGTTAGGCAGATGGATTTTATTTCGGCTGGGGAGGGGGGCATGTTAGTGGATTGTGTGGGAGAGAGGGGGGGGGGGGGTTTACCTCTGTTGAGCTTTGCTTCTGGGTCTTTGATAATGTTGCCCGTAATGCACGGCTTGTCAGTACCGTTCTTGATCTTCTCCTCCAGCGTATCGAGCAAGCGGTCCATATACACATCGCGCCGGTTCTTGAACTTGATAGCCTCGTTGCTCTGGCTCGGGAACAGGCGGAGCAACGGCACATAGTCTTGCCAGTTATTACTCGTGGACCTGAAATTGCCCACTCCGCGCTCCACGTCCACGATCTCCTTGAGCAGCGGTGCGTCCTTGTTGCCGTCGATGCGGTATCCGTAGTTCAGGGTCAAGGAGGTGTTGAGTGCGTAGCGCTGCCAGTACGCGCGGGGATCCAAGTCCAGTTCGCCGCCTTTGCTGTCGGAGAGGAGTTCCTTAATCGACACGGTGGATTCCAGGTCGATCAGTGGCATGTAGGATTGCACTGCGGGGCGGTTGAGGGCCGTGGCGGCGGCTTTGCGCCGGTTCTTGCACGACTCGTCCCAGGGGGAGGTGCCGATTGTGAAGCCCTGCGAGGAGGAGACGACTTTGTGGAAGGTGTGCAGCATGGGTCGTGAGATCAGGGCGGATTGGTTTGTGATCCAGAGGTGGCGGACGGAGTCGAAGGAGTTGGCGAAGACGATTCTCTGGGTGAAATGTGAGTTTTTGGTGCACATGTGAAGGGTAGTGGGATGGATGGGGGCTTTCTTACTCGGTTGCCCATTCGAACCTGGAAGACGGGGCCGTACTTCTTCGCCCATCCTTGAGCTACCTTTGCATGGTTCGTGCCGAGTTCGTACAAGCTGCCGAATACAGGTAGACCAGGTACTTCAGGGAGGCCTTTGATGTGTGGTGTGTCAGTCCCATACATGAACCTGTACAGGAAGATGCCCACGACCACTGCGCCAGCGACGTAGATGGGAATCGACATGCTGGAGGGCTGCTGCGATAGCTGTCAGGTAGCTATGAGGGAGGCAGAGCTTGGTAGCAACCAGGCTATCGAAGAGAGAGCCAGCAGCTGGCACTTATACTAATCCTCCCACTACTTTTAGTCCACGCATTTGGACGGTCCTACGTAGTCCCAGCGGTCGCATCCGCGCATAACCCACATCCTGGGCACACCTCAGCAAGAACCCCCGTCGCGCGACTGGATGCACGATCCGAGACTACTTACCCACTTTCTGGAGGCAGTAAAGCGGGGCGCTAGCGCGGAGTGCTTGTTGTCACCCAAAAATGCGCGTTTCTGGTGAGGTATCTGCGGAATTGCACCGCCGGTGTTCATGCTCTAGCGCGGTGCGGGGAGCTCGCGCTGTGGGGAGCGGACATGCGACTAGCCCGTTTGAGTAATCCATGAGTGGGCTTGTAGATTTGTTCTGGATAAGAAGCACACGGCTGCTGATTTCGGGTTCCACTTGTAGGTAATAACACGAGAATCTCCCTGTGCATACTGAGGGCTTTGTGGAACTTGAGCATCCTCCACGACGGAATGTTTCCTCATTAGAAGGGGGCTGGTCTTCTGAGGCGGATGTTGCGGATGGGAATCTGTACGATTGTGGACGCGATACAACGTTTGAGTGGATTGATTCGGGGTTATGGACTCCGAAAGCCCGACGATAGAGTATGGTGAGGAATAATCCCGTGTGCTGCATTGTTCGGATAGCGTATCTAGCTTTGGGTAAGGACTTGCAAGGACGAGTGAATTAGAGGTAGGTACGAGCACAAACACAAGCAGCACGATTTCGATTGGCCTACAGATACTATATCTCATTTGACGAGAGTGGACTGAGAGTTGACATGTTCGACAGAGGAGAGCTCCTACATGAATATGCATCGTAGACTAGCCTCATCGTTTGCTTTTAGTCCCCGACATACGATAAATCAATATAAAGTAGGTCATGGCAGAACCAGCTGCAGAGAGCGTCTTAGAATGGCGCAAGAGACGGGAAACAGATGAAAGTATCTAGTTTCCAATGATCGTGGTCTGAAGGACAAGTAGCTGTCTAAGATAGCTACACGATGTAATACCTCCGTATGCTCCTTGCTCCTTGTGGATGGACTCTTCCCAGTACTACAGAGCTGGCGACTCGCCGCAAGTGATAATGATCCCTCGATCTGCAGTCCCTTGTTTAAGCACCTCAATCGAATGTCAGTTCCAGAGCAGGCTCGATCTTTCCTACGCATTCACCAAATCCTACTAATGCCTCATCGTCGTGGCCGCAAACACCCTTAATGGTCACCTCGTCACCGTCCTCCAGGAATGTCCTCATCTCACCACCACTAAGTCTGATAGGTTCTTTGCCGTTCTGGCTTTGCTCCAAGAAGCTCCCGTACTCAGCTGGGGAGTCGCCACTGATTGTGCCGGATCCGAGCAGGTCGCCCGGTTGGAAGGGACACCCGTTGATAGTATGGTGTGCAAGCATTTGGGGGAACGACCACAATAGGTTTCGAGCGTTGACTTTCGATATCGTAGTGCTGTGACCGGATGATGCTGCGCTCGGTTAGCCATTGATATGACATACCCAATATAAACGACTAGACTTACTCTTCACGTCTACCTGGAGATTGATGTCGTACACAGATTTCTCGTCCTTCTCCTTGAGGTATGGTAGTACCTCGCCCTCATTCTCCAGGCCCTTGACCTTGAAAGGCTCGAGCGCATCAGCAAGAACTACCCAGGTACTGATTGTCGTGCCAAAGTTCTTTGCGTTGAACGGCCCCAGCGGGACGTACTCCCAGGCTTGAATGTCGCGCGCTGACCAATCGTTCATCAGAACGACACCAAAGAGGTTGTCAGCGGCTTTACTGATTGGTATAGGGGTTCCTTGCTCATTGGAGCCGCACACGAATGCGCCCAATTCCAATTCTATGTCGAGCTTCCTACAAGGCGAGAATACGGGTTCCTTCTTCTCGGCGGTAGGGTTCAGCAGTATCTGACCATTTGGCCGTCGAATCGGTGTGCCAGATGGTACGACTGATGACGCTCGTCCGTGATAACCAACCGGCAAATGCTTGTAGTTGGGTTGTAATGCGTTCTGCGGACCGCGGAAAATTACTCCACAGTTGTAGGCGTGCGTCATTCCAGCGAAGAAGTCTGTATAGTCGCCAATCTTGAAGGGCAGGTGCTTCTTCACGTCTTGAAGCGGGATCAGAGCATGCTTCTGCAGCGTCTCGTTGTTCTTCAACACGTCTGGGAACTCTGTATTCTCGGTGAATACACTCTGGATGTACTTGCGCACAACTGAGTGTATCGGTCTACCTAGCGCTGCAAAGGCATTCAGCGAAGGCTGTGAGAAAACCGCCTGGTGCGGCTGGATGGTCGACAGCCCCGAGAAGCCATTGTTTGCTGCAAAAGCCTCGAGATCGAGCGCATGGTCTCCAATTGCAACAGCAATTCGTGGAGTCGTCGACGACGCAGTCGAAATAACACCGAAAGGAATGTTGGCGAGCGAGAAGTGGGATCCTCTGGGTATGCTGAACCACGATCTCAGGGAAGTCATCCTGACGGTGGTACTAGACTTCACTGCTCGTGAGCCTTGGATTGCCGCAGCTTAGAGGATCGCGGGGCACCTACATTTGAGTCGAAGAGGAGAACGATTTCAACTTGTCTTGTACAGATGGCGCAGCTCAGCGTACTGTCCAATTCCGAGCAGGTGCCCTCAGAATCAATAAACTCGGAAACCGCGTTCCGATCGCGTTGCTGCCCGCCATGTCGTGATCACAGAAACGTGACGGCTACTGATGGAGAGGATGACGACGGAGTGCGGGCTGAATTCCGCGAAAAAGCGGCTGCAGAGGCCCCTGTGTGGGGTAAGCCGAGCAACACAAGCTCCCCCGCCATAGCTCCAAGTCCAAACACTGAACGCGACAACGGAATCCCAAGCCGCACATTACCGTGGACCCTTAGTAGCCATGGCTCAAGACCAGTCGCGTCCCATGACATCCCTCCATTGCTGCCGGGTAGTTCCACGAGCTTACTGCATATATTCAGCAGTCGACTAGATCAACCTTACTTTAATAATTGGGAGTCTCAATATATCTCGAGACCCAGACATTACCTCGAAGGCATTAAGTCTTTCACCCAATTCACCATGCCCTCCACACAATTCAGCTTTGAGGAGAAGTACAGATACCAGAATGGCTTTGCCTCTTACCACGAGTAAGCTCAATTGCGACGCCCCAACGATGACCCACTCACACTCAGCCAGGACAGAAGCAGTAGCTGGCGCATTGCCAATCGGCGCAAACTCCCCACAGAAGCCACCTCTAGGTCTCTACGCAGAGAAGCTCTCCGGCACTGCCTTCACAGCCCCACGACACAAGAACCAGCAAACATGGCTCTACCGCATACTGCCGTCGTGCGGCCACAGCAACTTCGAAGCCCGTGAGCACAGCACATTCAACACAAACCCAGAGAACAAGCCGTGGGAGAAGATCCACTTCATCCCCAACCAGCTAAGATGGGACCCCTTCGATCTCGACGAGACAGTAGATTGGGTGCACTCACTCCACCTCGTTGCTGGCGCGGGCGACCCGACCATGAAGTCCGGCGTCGGCTACTTCATCTACGCAGCCGGCAAAGACATGGCCGCAAACGAAGCCTTTTACTCCGCCGACGGCGACTTTCTCATCGTCCCCCAGCACGGTGTCCTCGACATCCAAACCGAACTGGGCCGCCTCATCGTCCGCCCCGGCGAGATCTGCGTCATCCCTCGAGGCATCAGATACCGCGTCACGCTCCCCTCAGGCCCCGTCCGCGGCTACATCCTCGAGCTCTACGAAGGCCACTTCGAGCTCCCCGAACTCGGTCCCATCGGGTCCAACGCCCTAGCCAACGCGCGCGACTTCCAAGCCCCCGTCGCCGACTTCGACGATGACACAACCACCTCCTGGACCGTCCTGGCCAAGTTCGCCGGCCACCTCTACGCCGCCCAACAGTCCCACACCCCCTTCGACGTCGTCGCCTGGCACGGCCTCTACTACCCCTACAAATACGACCTGGGTCGCTTCAACACCATGGGCAGCGTCTCCTTCGACCACCCCGACCCCTCCATCTACACCGTTCTCACCTGCCAGAGCGCCTCACCAGGCACCGCCATTGCCGACTTCGTCATCTTCCCGCCGCGCTGGCTGGTAGCCGAAGACACCTTCCGCCCGCCGTGGTACCACCGCAACACCATGTCCGAGTTCATGGGGCTGATCCACGGCCAGTACGACGCGAAAACCGGTGGAGGATTCCAGCCCGCGGGCGCCAGTCTGCACAACGTAATGAGCGGCCACGGTCCCGATGCCGCCACGCACGAGAAAGCCAGCAACGCTCCGCTAGCACCACACAAAGTGGGCGAGGGCAGCATGGCATTCATGTTCGAGAGCTGTCTGATGATCGGGGTCACGGACTGGGGGCTCAGCAAGTGCAAGAAGGTGCAGGAGGACTACAACGCTGAGAGCTGGGAGCCGCTGAAACCGCACTTCAAGCTCAAGCCCGGCCAGAAGATCAGCAATGGCGTCAAGGCGGTTGAGAACGGCGCGGAAGGGGACAAGGCGCAGGTACCGCACTATACTTGAGATAATAGACGTCAGTAATTTAGCGATGGAAAGAATAATCACCATCTGTCTACGAATAGCATTCTACACCTCACTGAACGAGCATCCCAATCCCCAACCCCAACTACCGCCTCCCCCACCCATTCCCCCATCCAGACATCCCTGCCCCACCTGCTCGCCCAGCGCCATATCCCACCCATACCGATCCTGCTATACCACCTCCCCCACTCTGCCGAAACCCACCTGTCACACAACACCTCCAAACACCTCCAAATTACAGGACACATATGCAGACTTCAATGCAACGGGGGTGGAAAGAAAAATTGCTCAACAAGATATGGAATTAACTACGTAGCTGACCAGCCTTTCTCTCGTCTCAGACGCGAGAGGACTGTGCCAGGCTCTCGGGAAATTTGGGGGGGGGGGGGGG